>CAUYSK010042184.1:0-92319 GCA_963575035.1 Avahi laniger | reverse complement strand
CCAAATTTCCCCTTTTACAAGGACACTAGTCTTATTGGATTAGACCCAACCCTAATGACCTCATGCAAACTCAATTACCTCTGTAAAGACCCTGTCTCTAATAAAGTCACATTCTGAGGTACCAGGGGGTGAGGACTCCAGCATATCTTTTGTGTGTGGAGAAGGCGCGATTCAACCCCTAACACAGGCCCCCCAATCACTAGAAGAGGAGAATTTCCAAGCTTCGTTCAGACCAATCCAGTTCATCCCCTGGGGCTGCTGGTGGGGCCACCTCCCATGAACAAAACTGGTTTTCCGCAGATGAAGGGAAAGGAGAATCGTGGGTGGGTGGCAACTGAAAGGTCTGCCCTGGGCTCCTGCTCAGTTTGCTCACGAGGAAACCGAAGCCCAGACAGGGGAAGTGACATATTAAAGTCACCTAACTAGTGAAAACTACCCTGCCATGTTCCTTCTCTGCCCGCATGCTGAGATGGGTTGTCTCAGCGTAGCAATCCCCACTGCTTGCTTGTCCTGGAAAATAGAGTCTTTCTTCCTTTTCCTTCTCTCCTGACTTCCCTACCCAGGGAGGAGCAGGGGAAGAAGGGATCCCAGTCATGTCTCAGTCATCTTTGCTCCTGCCCCAGAATCATATTTTGGTTTCCTTTTTGCTGCACTTCAACCCAGTAACCCCTGAGGTACTACTTTGCTATAAATCCAAGTTTTGAGATAAAACTCACAAGCAAGGCAAACCAATATCACCTTAGACTTTCCATCTGATGCATAAAGTAAAGATAGAAATGGTCATGGCCTTGACGTCTCATGACGGAAACGAGGTAACACCCCAGAGGGTAAGAGGGAGAGGTGTTGACCAGACTGCAGCATCCTGCGGCCGGGAATCGCTAAAATAGGATCACGCAATGGAGCTTTGCAAGTTGTCCTCAAAAACGAAGTCTTTAAAATTCAGCCAGACCTTCCAAATCGATCCTTACTGCCCCCGGCAGTGCCGTCTGCTAATTTCCTCAACTGTCCTTCCTTTGAATGCTTCTCTCCCCCTAAACACAGGAAGCACAGTCTCATAAAGCGCCCAGGCAGGAGAACCAAACCAACTGGGGCAAAGGAAGCATAGCAGTATATTTATCTTTACAATTAAGTACAAATACTCAAATAGTGCAAGCGTTTAACAGTTTGTTGAGTTGTCTCCTGTACGTGTGGCACTTCTTGAAATAATTGGTGATTCGATCCTAGACTATCCTGAAAAACCCTGTTTAACCTGTAATGTTTCTGACGTATAAGACTACGTGTTTGTGTATGTATACAGTTGACCCTTGAACGATGGAGGGGTGGCGGCACTGACCCCCCCATGCAGTCAAAAATTTGCATATAACTTTTCACTCCCCACATTTAACTACTAATAGCCTACCATTGACTGGAAGCCTTTTATTTATTTATTTTTTTTTTTTTTGAGACAGAGTCTCACTGTGTTGCCCGGACTACAGTGCCGTGGCATCATCCCACCTCACAGCAACCTCAAACTCCTGGACTCAAGCAATCCTTCTGCCTCAGCCTCCCGAGTAGCTGGGACTACAGGCATGCACCACCATGCTCAGCTAATTTTTTCTATGTATTTTTAGTTGTCCAATTAATTTTTTTCTATTTTTAGTAGAGACGAGGTCTTGCTCTTGCTCAAGCTGGTCTCGAACTCCTGAGCTCAAATAATCCACCCGCCTCGGCCTCCCAGAGAGCTAGGATTACAGGCGTGAGCCACCGCGCCCGGTCTGAATTTGAATTTTTAAATTTACATCTGTCTTCTGGGCCAGGTCAGAAATTTATTAACAGGGGTCTCTTCATTCCTTTCTCATAGCATTATTCTTTTCCAAGACATAGCAAAGTAAAGTTAAACAGTATTAATAAGGCACCTACAGCACACACATAATTATGCAGGACATATTTTTAAAATATTTATTCAAAGTGATTATTTTTCATATAATTCCTGCAGTAATCAAGAGTGAATATCTCACTTTTTAGAGTTATTTCTCATTCTTTTGTTCATTTGAAATCTTATTTAAACATTGCAATCTTAATGTGCTTAAAATTTTTCACTAAAGAAAGTTGTGAAATGATTTTAAAATACATTAAAATTCTATCACATCATTGTCATCACAACTCTGTGATGTAAAATTTATTATCCTCATTCTATAGACGAAGGAAATATTTTGTCTAGAAAAATTTATATATTTTCTATTGTAGCGTAACAAATCAGCTCAAAATTAGCTTAAAACTACAAACACTATTTCCGTTTCTGTGCCTCAGAAATCTGGACACAGCTCAGTTCAGTGCCTCTGACTCAGAGGCTCTCATTAGGTTGCAGTCAATTGTGAGCTGGGCTGCTGTCTCATCGGAAGGCTTGTCTGGGGAAGAATCTGCTTCCAACTCTCTGTGGTTGTTGGCAAGATTCAGTTACATGTTGGACTGAGGGCTCAGTTTTTCACTGGCTATGGCTGGAGTCCTTCCTCACTGTTTTAGCATGTGGACCTCTCCATAGGGCAGCTGATAATATGGCAGCTGTCTTCTTGCAGAGCAAGCAAGATGGTGAGAGAGAACAAGCAAGATGGAAGCCACTGTTTGTAACTTAATCTCAGAAGTGATATCCCATCACTTTTACCATTTCTACTTGTTTGAGGCAAGTCACTAGGTCCAGCCTACACTCAAGTGCAGGGAGTTTTAGAAGGGCTTGAATACCAGGAAGTGGGATCCTTGGAGCCAGCTCAGAAGCTAATACAGCCCCCATGAGAAGCATTAAGAGACATGACAACTCCAATTTCATGTATTAGGTAATTTCCCTAATGCATGAAAACCTCCTAAAATCACTAAGAAAAAGAGGTACAACCCAAAACAAAAAAAATGGGAAAAGAATATGAAAACCAATTGACAGACAAGAAAATGAAGGGCTCTAAAACATGAAAATATGCTCGATCTTAAATATAAACTGAAATATCATTTCCACTTGTGAGATTGACAAAGATCAAAAACATTGATAATACAATATTGGCAAGGGAACTAGAGAAACAGGTACTTATTCATTTTAATGACACTTACAACCTCTATGAAGGGCATTTTGGCAAAATCTGTCAAATTTAAAATGCATATAGTGCCACAGACATATGTATAAATATATAAATCTTTTTTATCCTACAGCTATAATTACCAAATGCAAAATGATATATGTATATAATTATGTATTGCAGTATTTTTCTCACAGAAAATTGAAAATACAACCTAAATTTCCATCAATAAGAGAATTGTTACATTAATGAACACTATACAGGTTTTAAAAATAATGGAGAATTTATTATGTACAAATATAAGATTATTTCCAAAATATATTATTAAGTGAAAAAAAGCAAGGTTTTCCAGCTTTGATATAAAAGCAGGGTGGGGAAATACGCAAAGAAGAATATACAAGGAACAGATAAGGGAACTGCATAACTGGGGAACAGAGATGGAGGAATAATTATTTTAATGTATATATGTCCCAGATATTACTACATCAAAAGACACTCCAAAACCTAAACCAACTATTTTATTATTGCCTATAAGTCTACAGGTCAGCTGGGAAGTTCTGTTCTTACTGAGTTCGTTCAAAAGTCTGCAGTCAACTGTGGGTTGGGTGGCAGCTCTGTTGAACTCGGCAGGTTCTCTCTCACACACATTTGGGGACAAGTTGGATGTAGGCTGTTTGAGGATAGCATCAGTTGCAACACTGTATTATAATTCTCCAGAGAGCCAGCCCAAGCCTGTTCACATGATGGTGGCAGAAACAGTCAAAGACTCTCATGGCCTAGGCTCAGAATTGGCACATCATTACTTCTGCTGCATTCTATTAACCAAATCAAATCACAAGGCAATGCCAATTCGAGGGGTGGGAAGTTAATGTCACCTCTTGGGAAAAGCTGCCCAGTTATGTTGCAAGACTTATAGATGCAGAGAAGAAGAAAAAACTGCAGCTATTTAAAAAATCATTTTATCCCAATATACTTTTGTACTTTTCCAAGTTCAGCCATGTTTGTGTAGTACCTATTCAGAAATTTTTTAAATTATTTTTAAAACTGAGCTCAAGAGGTTTAATTAAGTGGATCATAGCCTACAACTGGTTAGACTCAGTGCTCAAACATTTAAGGGCACTATTTAGAAAAAGGAAAACTTATCTACTGTCCCATCATCCAAACATAATTAGTAGTTAAGTTTTGACATGATTTCTTCCACTCTGTATTTTTGATTATGGAACATGGGGTTATGTTTAAAATTATACTTAAATAAGTTTTTGTACTATAAATGTTTATGCTTATTTCTCACTTTCTGAATTTAAAATCATAGAGGGTGAAAATAATGTTTGATATCCTCCTGAAGCACATAGCACAGAGTCTTAGATATAAGCAATACTTACTAAATGCATGATTTGATGTAACTTTTTATTTTTAAAAAACAAAGATTACATTTTTATAACTAAGATTCTCCTGGAGATGAGTTCTGGCTCATCATGATTAATATACCTGAAAATCTGGTACCTATGGAGATCTCTCTCAAGTTTTGAGGTAACAATTTATACGGTCAAAACAACAGTGGGGGGCTACTTGATACTGCCAGGAATTTGTCAGGCAAACATCCAAAGAGAGAGAGAGGAAAGAAAAAAAGTATATTTTAGCCACCTAGAAATACAAGCCATTCTAGAGATTTTACTTAAAAGGAAAAATAAAGGGGAAAAGGACAGATTACTTTGCAGTGGGAGTTCAAACCAGGGAGAGTCTACTGTCTAGAGGCTCGGGACCCCCTTCCCCCTTCCCCTCTTCCTCTTATCAACCAAAGACAGAAACTAAGAATATCAGCTTCAGGTGGCTAAAAATCATAAAACTAATAAAAGGGGGTGGGAGACTGCCAATTAGGTGGCCACAAGTCCAAGAAAAAAAAAGTTTCGACTTTAATTCTGAGCAAACACTGGGTCAAGCAAACATGTTAGCCCTAGATTACTTACTGATTTATTAACAAACCCCTAGATACAGGGGAAAATAAAAGGTAATTAAATTTCATATATTTAATATTTTAATATAAATATATGCTAAACATATAAATTGTGTACATAGTTTTCATAATTTGATACAATTGAAAATTCAAAACTTATATACTAATTTATATTTTAAAGAATTTATATAACAAAAAGATTAAAAGAGAGGCTTTTGTGCCTCTACAACACTCATTCTAATTCACCTGTTTTTTTTGTTTTTGTTTTTTTGAAACAAGGTCTTGCTCCGGTGCCTGGGCTAGGGTGCAGTGGCATCATCATAGCTCACTGCAACCTCAAACTCCTGGGCTCCTGGGCTCAAATGATTCTCCTGCCTCAGCCTCTCTAGCAGCTTGGACTACAGATGTGCACCACCACACTCGGCTAATTTTTCTATTTTTTGTAGAGATGGGGGTCTTGCTCATGCTCAGGCTGGTCTTGAAACCCTGACCTCAAGCAATCCTCCCACCTTGGCTTCCCAAAGTGCTAGGATTACAGGCATGAGCTGCTGCACCTGGCCCTCTAATTCAACTTTAACATTTATTACAATGCACTCATTGACAAAAAGTCATGGATTTCATCTATACTGGAGCTCAAGTTGTAGTTATACCTGGAGATGCCACTAAATTTAAGCACTCTTATCTAGGTCAAGTTTCAACATTACAGCTAGATTTATCATGGGAGATGGCAAGCTTTTCACATATTTATATGACCTAGAATAGTTCCTTAAATATTATACATTTTAAATTTTCTATTCCCACATGTTCTGTTTAGTGACTTTACAGGTAGGCATTTAACATTAATTTACATTTTTTCTGTGATTATTGGCCTAATAAGATTTTCTGCTTTTCTTAGATCAATATTAGTGATTTACATTTTCTAGAGTGTTATAATTTTGTCTAGATCTTTAAATATATTAGAAAAGTGAAAGTACTAATTTTAAAACTATTAAATTCTCATCCATTTGTCATTTATTGCTCTCATTCATTACATTGTTGATTTACAACTTTTTAAAATTAATATATATTTGACAATGAAAAATTATATATATTTAAGTTGTACAATTTGGTGATTTAATATACATATTTAGTGAAATAATCACCAAAATCATGCTAATTAAAGTCTATCATATCATATCGTTACCATTTCCTTCCTTCCTTCCTCCCTTCCTTTCTTTCTTCCTTCTTTTGGTGAGAACACTTAAGATATATCCTCTAAGCAAATTTTAAGTACACAATAAACTATTAACTATATTGACATTGTTGTACATTAGCTCTCCAGTACTTATTCATCTTGCATAATTGAAACTTTATATCCCTTGACCAACATTCCCCATTTCTCCCTTCCTTAAGCCCCTATTATTCACCATTCTACTGTTTCCTTCTATGAATTCAACTTTTAGAGTTCACATATAAGTGAGATCATGCAGTATTTGTCTTTGTCTGTACCTAGTTTATTTCACTTAACATAATGTCCTCCAGGTTCATGCATGTTGCAAATGGCAAGATTTCTTTATATTTTAAGGCTGAATAATATTCCAATATAACATGGTAAAAATATACCATATTTTCTTGATCCATTCATCTGTTGACAGATATTTAGATTGTTTCTGTATCTTCACTGTCATAAATAGTGCTAAAACGAACATGGGAATGCAGATACATCTTTGAGATACTGATTTCATGTCCTTTTTATATGCACCCAGAAGTGAGATTGCTGGATCACATCGTAGTTCTATTTTTTGTTTTTTGAGGAAACTCCATATCATTCTTCATAATGGCTGCACCAATTTATGTTCCCACCAACAGTGTACCAGGGCTTCCTTTATTCCACATCCTAATCAACACTTTGTAATTTTTTGGCTTTTCGATAATGCTAATTCTAGCAGGTATGAGATGATATCTTATTGTGGATTTGATTTGCATTTCCCTGATGATTAGTGATGTTGAGCACCTTTTTATATACTTATTGCTCATTTGTATGTCTTCTTTTGAGAAGTATCTATTCAAGTCCTTTGCCTATTTTTAAATTGGGTTATTTGTAATTTTGCTATTAAATTATATATATTTTGGATATTAGCCTCATGTCAGATATATGTTTTGAAAATATTTTCTCCCACTCCATAAGTTGCTCTTTCACTGTGTTTTTTTCTTTGCTGTGAAGCAGCCTTTTTGTTTGATGCTATCCCATTTGTCTATTTTGGGTTTTTATTTTTTTGCTTATGCTTTTGGTGTTATGTTGTTCAGACCAACATTAATTAGCTTCTCTCTTATGTTTTCTTCCAGTGGTTTTAAAGTTGTGGGTCTTATGTTTAAGTCTTTAAACCATTTTGAGTTGATTTTTGTATATGGTGTGAGATAAGGGTCCTATTTCATTCTTTTCCAGGTGGATATCCAGTTTTCCCAGCACAATTTATTAAAAGACTATTCTCTTCCCCTTTTTTGTGTTCTTGGCACCTCTGTTGAACATCAGTTGACTGTAAATAGGTGGATTTATTTCTGGGCTATCAATTCTGTTCCATCAGTCTGTTTTTATGCTAGTACCATACTGCTTTGATTACCGTAGTTTATATTTTGAAATCAATAAGTGTGATGCCTCCAGCTTATGTTCTTTCTCAAGATTGCTTAGGGTATGTGGGTATTTTGTGGTTCCATATGAGTTTTAGGATTTTTTCTACTTCTGTAGAGAATGCTGTTGAGGAACTGGGTGCAGTGGCTCATGCCTGTAATCCTAGCACTCTGGGAGCATGAGGCGGTAGGATTGCTTGAGCTCAGGAGTTCAAGACCAGCCTGAGTAAGAATGAGACCCCCCATCACTACTAAAAACAGAAAAATTATCCAGGAATCGTGGCATGCTTGTAGTCCTAGCTACTGGGGAGGCTAAGGTAGGAGGATTGCTTGAGTCCTGGAGTTTGAGGTTGTAGTGAGGTTATCATGGCACCACTGAACTCTACCTCCTGAGGTGACAGACCAAGACTCTGTCTCAAAAAAAAAAAAAAAAAGAATGCCATTGAGATTTTGATATGCATTGCATTGAATCTGTAGATCACTTTGAGTAGTATGGACATTTTAACAATACTAATTCTTCCTATTCATGAACACAGGATGTCTTTTCATTTATCTGTATCTTCTTTAATTTCATTCATTGATGTTTTATAATTTTTAGTTTGAAAATCTTTTAGTTCTTTGGTTAATGTTGTTTTTAAGTATTTAATCTTTTTGTTGCTATTGTGAATGGGATTGTTTGCGTGATTTCATTTTCAGATACTTTATTCTTTGTGTATAGAAACATGATTGATTTTTGTATGTTGATTTTCTATCCTGCAACTTTACTGATTTTATTTATTACTTCTAACAAATTTTTGTTGAGCCTTTAGGTTTTCTATGTATTAATATATGATTATGTTATCTGCAGAGATAATTGTGCTTCTTCCTTTTCAATTTGGATGCATTTTATTTCTGTTTCTTGCCTAATTGCTCTGGTTAAGACCTCCAGAACTATATTGAAAAGAAATGGTGACAGTGGGTTTCGTTACCTTGTACCAGATCTTAGAGGGAAGGTTTTCAGTGTTTTGCCCATTAATTATGTTATTTGTGAGATTTTCATATATGGCTTTTATTTTTTTGAGTCAGGATCCTTCAATACCTATTTTCTTGAGAGTTTAATCATGAATGGGTGTTCAACTTAGGCAAATGTCTTTTCTGCATCTATCGAGAGCATTATCTGGCTTTATTCTTTAACATATTATGTCACATTGATTGGTGTGTGTTGAACCATCTTTACATCCAAGGGATAAATCACACTTGATTATTGTGTATAATCCTTCTCATGTTCTGTTGAATTTGGATTGCTAGTATGTTGTGGAGGATTTTTGCATCTATGTTCATCAGAGATATTGACCTATAGTTTTCTTTTCTTGTGGTAATTGCCTGCTTTTGGTTTCATGGTGATGCTAGACTCATAAAATGAGTTTGGAAGTGTACCTTCTATTACTCTACTTTCGGAGGAGTTTAAGAAGGATAGATATTAATTCCTATTTCAGTATTTGGTAGAATGCACCCATGAAGCCATTAGGTTCTGGGCTTCTTTGTAGGAACATTTTTGATTGCTGATTTTTCTCCTTATTTGTTATTGGTTTATTCAGGCTTTCCATTTCTTCCTAATTGTTTGGTAGTTTGTATGTTTCTAGGAATTTATCCATCTCTTCCAGGGTGTCCAGTTTGTCAGCAAATAATTGTTCAAAATAGTCCCTTATGATCCTTTTTATTTCTGAGACATTTGTTGTAATGTCTCTCATTGCAGCTTTTATTTATTTGGGTCTTCTCTTTTTCTTAGTTAGTCTAGCTAAGTTTTTGTCAATTTCATGTATCTTTTCAAAAAACCAATTCTGTCTTATTGACTTTTTCTGTTCCTATTTATTTCTGATCTACTCCTTATTATTTCCTTCCTTCTAACTTTGGGATTAATTTGTTCTTTTTCTAGTTTCTTGAGGCATAAAGTTAAGTTATATATTTCTGATTTTTCTTCTTTTTTAATGTAGGCATTTATTGCTATAAGCTTCCCTCTTATTGATTCCTTTGCCACATCTCATAGGTTCTGGTATGTAATGTTTTCATTTACTTTTGTCTTGAAATATTTTAAAAATTCCTTTTTTCTCTTTGACCCATTAATAATTCAAGAGTGTCCTGTTAACTTCCACATATTTGTGAATTTCCCTGTTTTCTTAATCTTATTGATTTTTAGTTTTATTCCATTGTGGTCAGAAAAGACACCTGGAATGTTTTCAATCTTGTTAAATTTGTTAAGACTTGTTTGTGACGTAATATGTCATTTATACTAGGGAATCCATGCATGC
Source organism: Avahi laniger (assembly GCA_963575035.1). Classification (NCBI taxonomy): domain Eukaryota; kingdom Metazoa; phylum Chordata; class Mammalia; order Primates; family Indriidae; genus Avahi; species Avahi laniger. Next base: position 82,429 of record CAUYSK010042184.1, on the reverse strand, counting down.
TTGAGAAGAATGTGTACTCTGCTGTTGTTGGATGGAATATTCTATAAACTTGCATTAGGTCCTTTTGGTCTAAAGTATAATTCAAATTCAATGCTTCCTTATTGATTTTATGTATGGATGTTCTATTCATTACTGTAAGTGGAGTATCGAGGTCCCCCACTATTTTTGCATTGCTTTCAATTTCTGTCTTCAGATCTGTCAATATTTGCTTTATATGTTTAGGTGCTCTGATGTTTGATACATATTTATAATAGTTATATTTTCTGTTTAATTTACTCTTCTATCATTACATAATCATCTTCTTTGTCTCTAAAGACAGTTTTATATTTAAATTCTATTTTGTCTGATATAAGTACAACCACCTTGCTTTATATTGTTATAAAACCATGAAACACCTCTTTCCATCCCTTCACTTTCAGCCTATGTGTGTTTTCATTTTATACTGAGTCTCATAAACAGCATATGTGAAATCTTGTTTAATTAATTCATACAGCCACTCTATGCCTTTTGATTGGTGAGTTTAATCCATTTATATTTAAAGTAATTATTGACAAGGGAGGGCTTACTATTGCTATTTTTTCACAGTTTTTGTCTTACAGTTGCTTTGTTTCTCTCTTCCTCCCTTATTATTATTCTCTGATCATTTTTTGTAGTGATTTGTTTTTATTTTTTCCTTTTAATTTTTTCTGTATCTGTTGTAGTTTTTCTATGTGGTTGGCTCAAAGCTTACATAAAATATTTTGTTATTATACATTCTCATTAGAAGTTAATAACAATGTAACACAATCACATACAAAAATTCTATACTTTACTCCCCCTACACACACATTTTGTGTTCTTAAAGACAGAGATTGTTTCATTTTATATTGTGGTATCCATTAACAAATTTTTATTTATTAACTTTTTATATTATGGTTGAAAGTGATCTATGCACCTTTATGGCATTATATTAACCTGTATAAATCTATATGTTTACCTTTACCTATGAAATTTATGCTTTCTTTTTTTCTAAACTTCAATAGATTTAGGGGGTACAAGTATTTTTTTCTTATGTGGATAAATTACATAATGCTAAAGCCAGGGATTAAATAATTAAATGTAAGACCTGAAACCATAAAAATTCTAGAAGAAAACACAGGAATTCTAGACATTGACCTAAGCAAAGAATTTATGACTAAGACCCCAAAAGCAAACACAGCAACAACAAAAATAAATGGGACTTAATTGAACTAAAAACTTTATGTTTTCCTATGCTTTCATGTTGCTGTTTAGCAAGTTTTCATTTCAATTTGAAAAAGTCCCTTCAGAATTTTTGGTGAGATGGGTTTAGTAGTGATGAACTCTATCAGTTTTTGTTTCTCTGGGAAAAATTTTATCTCTCCTCTCAATTTCAGGATAATTTTGATGGGTATAGTATTCTTAGTTGGCAGTGTTTTTTCTTTCGACACTTTGAATATATCATTGCCCTTTCTACTAGCCTGCAAGGTTTCTGCTGAGAAAATATGCTGATAATATTATGGAGGTTATCTTATGTGTGACAAGTAGCTTTTCGCTTGCTGCTTTCAAAATTATCTTTGCCTTTTGATAATTTCATTATAATGTGTCTTGGTGTAGTCTTCTTTGATGGTGATCCCGTTTGGGGACTTTTGAGCTTTATGAACCTGGATGTTCATTTCCCTCCCAAGATTTGAGACATTTTCAACCATTATTCTTTAAAGTAAGACTTTCTGTTTCTTTCTCTTTCTTCTCCCCTTCTAGAACTTCACAAATGCCAATACTGGTTTGCTTGATGGTGTCACATAAATGCTTTCTTTTTCATTTTTTTTTTCTTTTCCTCTGACTGGATTTCAAATGACCAGTATTTCAGTTGAAAGATTCTTTTCTCTGCTTGATCGAATCTGAGATTGAAGCTCTCTATTGCATTTTTATTTCATTCATTATATTCTTTAGCTCCAGAACTTGATTCTTTTTTTTATGATTTCTGTCTCTTCGTTTAACTTGTCATTTTGTTCATGTATTGTGTTTTCTGATACAGTGAGTTGTCTGTGTCCTCTTGGAGCACTCTGAGGTCCCTTAAAACAATTATTTTGAATTCATAGGCAAATTTTTTGAGCTCCAGTTTATTGGGATTGATGTTGGAAAATTATTGTGTTTCTTTGGCAGTGTCATATTTCTTTGATTTTTCACATTTTTTGTGGCCTCGCAATGATATCTATTCATATGAGGAAGCAGTCACCTCTTCCAGACTTTATGGATTGGCTTTGGAGGGGAAAGACCCTCACATATGGGTGGGTATGAGGGTGCTGGCTGGATGGGGTGCAGTGGCTCTAGCTTCTGGGCAAGCACAGCAGCAGTGTTGGTTTCAGGAAGGACATAGAAGCATAGTCTTCATGGAGAAACATTAGCTTAGGTGATCATTAGCAAAGACAACAGTGATCCTACATGGCTAAGTCTATGGATATCCATGATAGTGGCAAGGGCAGTAGAGGCCTCTCATTTCCTTTTCCCCCACATGGGTACGTTGTGGCAATGGGGATCCCTCTTGGCACCAGATCTGGCACATGGCATAACCACTGCAATGGTAGCACCAGTAACTGAGGCACAGGTAGATGTGGGGCTGCTGCCAAGCTGGGGTACAGGGTATGTATATGTGTGTGGGAGGAGGTGGTGGTGCTGATGCTGTTAGACTGGTACAGTGCACAGCAGTGGCTACAGCCCCAGGGGGGTGGTGTACTCAGGCCTCAAAGGAGTGGTGGATGTTGGTGGCTCTGGTGCCAAGGCAGTGATATGTAGCTGTGGCTCAGGCCTCAGAGAGAAGTCAGTATGCAGCCAATAAATTTTTGTACTATTGACTACTCAAGTTACTGTTCATGTTTCTATGTCAATTATTTCTGTCTCTATATCCTTCTTTTGCCTTTAGATTTATTTTACTGTCCTTTGTAAAAGCTACTTCTGTTATGTTTAATTAGTTAATTAGTAATTAATTACTCTTGCAATACTCTAATGTGTCATGCATTTTAGTCTTATGTATTTTATAAGATAGCATTTTATAGGTTACAGAATTTCTCATAACCTTTAGGTTTTTCTATATAGTTGAGTTTTTGACATTCATTTTCTTTCAAAGACTTTGTAATTTTTGTCTTGATTTCAATTTAGATAGACCTTAAATGGATATTTGGATGTTGTAGGCTATATTATTGTCAAGGATTTTGTTATTACTATGATTTTGATCAAAAAGCATGACCTATACATCAAGTCTCATTTTAAAAAACTGATTATAGAGACACATTTCAACATCTTTCTCTGATCTTTAGATAGCTATGCTCACATATACCCTACAGAGTTTCATATTGACATGGTATCTTTCTCCAACTTATGGAAAGAGGTCTACATAAATGCTCACACACATTAGGTTCAGTTTTTTCTCAATTCTTCACAACAAATTCTTTCATGTTCAGTAACTTAAAACTACTTAAGTCTTCCCAATATTTATTACACTGAAAACATGATAAATACCCAATCTGTAAGACTGAACATGGTATACGACATATTTAAATTCCTATCCACAAACAGTTATCATGATGGTTAACATTTACTTAACATTTATTATATGACAAGTAGAGTTCTAAGCACTTTATTAACTCATTTGATTGTCACACTCACACTATGGGGTAGAATCTCTCCCTATTTTATAATGCATACACATCATATCATAAAACATATTAATATATTACTAAAAAACTTAGATAAAAGATTTGGAATCATAAAGACTAACCTGATAAGAGTGGTTGCCTATGTAGAGTGTACAGGGATTCAGGATAGACACGAAACAGGAATTTAAGAATCTGTCATGTTTAAATCTTTTTCACAAGAATAATGTATTTGTGCATTATTAGCAATAAAAATTTTCCTAAAAATAAAAAAGTAGATAAGCATACAAAGATGAGTCTTTTAAAATGTTAATCTAGGACAATTTTCATAATCTCCCCAAATCAGAGGCAAATCTTTGAAGGTATGTGGTAAATATAGTCCCATAGGGAATACAGTGAAGCCATTAATATCTATGGAAGATTTCTATCCATTAACAAGAAAATTTCTTTGGCATGGGAATGGGAGGGTAAAAGTATAGTAGTATAGTATGTTAGTCTTTCATAAGCACAAAACCTGATTTGATACAATTATTTGCCAGTGGATTTCTCTGGTTGCTATGACTTCAAATTATCTTTCCTCCTTGTGCTTTTCTATATCAACTAAAATTTTGTGGTATTCTTTTTATAAAGGGCAAAATAAATAAAGCCAGCTTTTAAAACAAAGATATATAAATATATCCATTATATAAATTATTAAATTTAGATATTTACATAGTGAGAGCAAGTACAAATATTTTGGATCAAAGTATATTTTATCTTTTAACAACAGCGTTTGGACTGCATGGGTCCAATTATATGAGGATTTTTTTCAATAAATGTTACACCAAATATGCCTGCCTCCCTGCTGCCCCTTCTATCTCTGCCTCCTCTTTTACCTCTGCCACCTCTGAGACTGAAAGACCAACTTCTCCTCTTTCTCCTCCTCCTCCTCAGCCTGCTCAATGTGAAGACAATGAAGACCTTTATGATGATCCATTTCCACTTTATGAATAGTAAATATATTTTCTTTCCTGACGATTTTCTTAATAATATTTTCTTTTCTCTAACTTTATTGTAAGAATACAGTATATAATACATGTAACACACAAAATGTGTGTTCATTGATTGTTTAAGTTATTGGTAAGGCTTCTGTTCAACAGGAGTCTATCAGTAGTGAAGTGCTGGGGAATCAAAAGTAATGTGTGGATTTTCAGCTATGTGAAGCAGTCAGCATCACTAACTCCTGCGTGGTTTAAGGGTAAACTGTAATAGAAAAGAGGGTCCTAACACACAGCCTAATTTTAATAAAAATATAACATATCAATGACCAGGAAGCAATACAAGCATATAGAATAAAGAAATTAATGATTATCTAGTCCTCAGATAAGGATGTGAGGATAAATTATAAATTTAGATACTTTCATAATTTCCAATAAAATGTGAAATGGCTTCAAAGCTGAATATAAAAGTACAGACATTAATTTTAAAAGATAAATTCACATGGTCACTCTCAAATATAAACCTTTTAATATACACCATAAGATTATAAGGGTAAAGTGTATCTGATTTTCTGAGGCCAATTAACTTGGAGATATTGATAATGTTTCCAATTTTTATTTTGTTGATAGGATGTTTCTACTATTTTGATTATCTTTAGTTTTATAAACTTTGAACCATGAAAAAAAAAACCCTAAATAGTCCTTGTATTCATTGGGTTAATCAACATTATGAATTTTCTGATGTTGAATACAACTTGAGCTCCTAGTGAAGGCCTTGCCACAGTTCATGCAGTGATAGGGTTTCTCACCTGTGTGCATTTTCTTATGCACAGTAAAGTTAGAGCGATAACTAAAGGCCTTCCCACATTCTTTACACTCATAGGGTTTCTTACCAGTGTGGAATCTCTGATGTTGAGAAAGGTATGAGCTACAACTAAAGGTCTTCCCACATTCTGTACATTCATAGGGTTTTTCCCCAGTGTGAATTCTCTGATGTTGAATAAGGCTTGACCTCCTACTAAAGGCCTTTCCACATTCTTTACATTCATAGGGCTTCTCACCAGTATGAATTCTTTGATGCTGAACAAGTTTTGAATTCTTATTAAAGGCCTTTCCACACTCCTTACATTCATAGGGTTTCTCACCAGTATGAATTCTCTGATGTTTTGTAAGATAGGAGCTCCAACAAAATGTTTTTCCACATTCCTTACATTCATATGGCTTTTTACCAGTGTGAATTTTCTGATGTTGGGAAAGGTATGAGCTAGTTCTAAACGCCTTCCCACACTCCTTACATTCATAAGGCTTTTCACCAGTATGAATTCTTTGGTGTTGAGAAAAGTATGAGATCCAACTAAAAGCCTTCCCACACTGTCTACATTCATAGGGTTTCTCACCAGTATGAATTCTCTGATGTCGTAAAAGGTCTGAGCCACAACTAAAAGATTTACCACATTCCTTACATTCATACGGTTTCTCACCAGTGTGAATTTTCTGGTGTTTTGTAAGTGCCGAACCACAACTAAAAGCCTTCCCACATTCCCTACACTCATAGGGTTTCTCACCAGTATGAATCCTCTGATGTTGAGTAAGTTGTGAGCCACGAGTAAAAGCCTTTCCACATTCCTTGCACTCATATGATTTCTCTTCATTGTCAATTCTTTCGTGTAGAGTAAGAGATACATGCTGATTGAAAGCAGGTACATCTTCATGGGTGATTATTACTTGGCGGAAATGTGCCTTCTGAAGTGACTGTTTTCTCTCAGGCTGATCTTTACAGTCCCAAATACCTCTGACACTTGGTCCTGGCTTTATAATTCTTTCCATTAACTCCAACTGGAATGATTTTACATTACTAATTTTTTTCCTTAAAGATGATTTCTTGGTTATAGATGTTGATGATTGATCTGAAATGAAAGAAAAAGGAAATATTGGCCTTTTTTGTAATCTGGGAGAAACAAAACTTCTATAGTGGGAAAGGTAAAACTGAAATGAAAAAATTTTCAAATAAACCTCTAATAGTGAATGGCTAAGAAACTACTAAAATGGAGCTATGCATCTCAACAAATAAACAAGGAAAGCAGAGAATGAAAAATTTCAAAAGTAAAATAAATAAGAGATTACAATGATTCTCAAATATTTGTATGACTCAGAAATATTTGGGAAGCTTGATAAATATTGTCCTGGGTGATCATCCAAATTGAAGGAAGACTTGGTTAATTACATATGCATACTCATTTTATTCCACTTCACTTTATTCAGCTTTGCAGGTATGGTATTTTATTTTATTATAAATTGAAGGTTTGTGGCAACCTTACATTGAGAAAGTCTATGAGTGCCATTTTTTCCAACAGCATGAATTTACTTTACCTTTCTGTGTAACATTTTTGTAATTCTTACAATATTTCAAACTTTTTCATTATTAATATACCTGTTATGATGATTTGTGTTCAGTCATTCTTGATAAAACAGCCTTATATTGGAAGAAGATGCCATCTAGGACTTTCATAGCTAGAGAGAAGTAAATGCCTGGCTTCGAAGCTTCAAAAGACAGGCTTATTCTCTTGCTAGGGGTTAATGTAGCTGGTGACTTTAATTTGAAGTCAATGCCCATTTACCATTCCAAAAATCTCAGGGCTCTCAATAATTATGCTAAATCTACTCTGCCTGTGCTCTATAAATAAAACAACAAAGCCTGGATGACAGCACATCCATTTACAGAATGGTTTACTATTATTTTTGAGACAGGTCTCGCTCTGTCACCCAGGCTGGAGTGCGGCAGCAGCATCATAGCTCACTGCAGCCTCCAACTCCTGGGCTCAAGTAATCCTCTTGCCTCAGCCTCACTAGCAGCTGGGACTACAGGTGCACATCACTATGCCAAGTTAATTTTCTTTTGTTTTTTGTGGAGAGGGCATCTCACTGTTGCCCAGGCTGGTTTCAAACTCCTGGCCTCACACAATCCTCCCGCCTGGGCCTACCAAAGTGATAGGATTACAGCTGGGAGACACTGTGCCCAACTTGAATATTTTAAGCCCACTGCTAGGAATTATTACTCAGAAAAAGATTCCTTTCAAAATATTACTGCACATTGAGAATATACAAGGTCACCCAAGAATTCTGATGGAGGTGTACAAGGAGATTAATGTTATTTTCATGCCTGATAACACAATATTCATTCTACAGCCCATGGATCAAGGAGTCATTTTGGCTTTCAAGTTTTAATTTTTTTTTTTTTTTGAGGCAGGGTCTTGCTCTGTCGCCTAGGCTGGAGTGCAGTGGCACAATCACAGCTCACTGTAGCTTCAAACTCCTGGGCTCAAGTGATACTCTCACCTCAGCCTCCCAATCAGCTAGGACTATAGGTGTATGATGCTGACACATCCAACAAATTTTTTAATTTTTTGTGAAGACAATGTGTCTTGCTATGTTAGCCAGGCTTGCTTCGAACTCCTGACCTCAAGTGATCCTCCTGCCTTGGTCTCCCAAAGTGCTGGGAATAAAGGCATGAGCCACCACACCAGGCCTCAAATCTTATTATCTAAAAAATACCTTTTGTAAGGTTATAGCTGCAATAGTGATTACTCTTATGGATCTGGGTAAAGTGAAAAACTTTTGAAAAGAATTCACCATTATAGATGCTATTAAGAACATTCATGATTCATGAGTCATCAAAATATTAACATTAACAGGAGTCTGGAAGAAGTTGACTCCAATTCTCATGGATGACGTTGAGGGGTTCAAGATTTCAGTGGAGGAAGTCACTATAGATGTGGTTTAAATACCAAGAAAACTAGAATTAGAAGTGGAGCCTGAAGACATGACTTAATTGCTGCAATATCATGATAAAACTTGAATAAATGAGGAGTTGCTTCTTATGGGTGAGCAAAGAAAGTGGTTTCTTGAGATGGAATCTACTTCTGGGGAAGATGCTGTGAACACTGTGGAAATAGTCACAAAGGATTTAGAATATTATACAAACTTAGTTGATAAAGCAGTGGCAGAGTTTGAGAGAATTTACTTCAATTTGGAAGAAGTTCTACTGTGGGTAACATGCTGTCAAATAGCAACACATGCTATGGAGAAATCTATCATGAAAGGAAGAGTCAATCAATGTGGCGAGCTTAATTGCTGTCTTATTGTAAGAAATTGCCACAACCAACCTGACCTTCAGCAACCATCACCCTAATCAGTCAGCAGTTATCAACATCAAGGCAAGACCCTCCACCAACAAAAAGATTATGACTCACTGGAGGCTCGGATGATCACTAGCATGTTTTAGCAACCAAGTATTTTTAAATAAATTATTTAATACATATATCTAAAAAACACATTTTTAGATATAATGCTATTACACACCTAATAGGCTACAGTAGAAATATAACTTTTATATGCACTGGAAAACCAAAAAATTTGTGTCACTTGCTTTATTGTGATATTCACTTTATTATGGTGGTCTGGAACTGAATCTGCAATATCTTCAAGGTATGCCTGTATATATTTCTATACATACAATATCATACATATTCTGAAAAGGTGAGGAATATCATCTCTGTATCATAATGTGATAATTAAATAAGTATAACCAGAGGATGTTTCTGAGGTGAAAGGACAGAGAGCTTGTTAACAAATAATATATCAGCAATGATCTGAAAGTAGGTTAATAGAAGGTAGAAATCCAGACTAATTATAACCTAAGAAAAAGACATCAAATGAGTCAGGTGTGAATGGACTTAGGAAAAACTCTGCTGTAGCTAGACTTCAAAATGTGTGAAGTTCAGTGAAAACACTGTTTTTTTGTTTGTTTATCTGTTTTTAGAATTCCACAAAACACAATCTTAGCAAAGGGGACACTGCTCAGCAAAGGCTACAATGGTGACAGACTGTGGGAGAAATCATCTATAAGTTCAGATAAATGGGAAAGGTATAAAATGGGTGGTCATGTGATACTGCAGGAATATTAGAAGAATTGTGTTTTTCTGTAACCCAGTATTGAAACACTAGTTTAAAATTTGGGGGCAAATCAGTATCACCCTAATCCCCAGCTCAGTAAATGATTAATCTTGCCCAAAGAAAGGCTTTGCTCTTGCCCAACTCTTGGTACTTTAAATGGTTTTTAAGAAATAGGACAAATAAAGTGGATATTGATGGGAGCCAAACAAAGGTCTCAAAACAGCACAATTGGAGGTGAGGTGGACCAATAGGAGCCTATGTAGTCCTTTGATACTGAAGATTGCTGAAAACAAATTGCTCCATTTACCCTAGTTTGGAAGAATCTAAAAAGCTGTAAGGAAAAATCATTACACAACATATACATATATCAAATCATCAATGTCGTACACCTTGAGTATGTACAATTTTTATCTATCAACTAATTTTTTTTTTCAAAAAGCTGCAATGACAACAAGGAGGAACTTGACTTCAAATCACCTGGGGTGAACAAACTAATCAGGGAAAAGACTGACAAACAGACCAGCATTCCTTCGCAAAACCCCTAGCTAGGAACCCAAATTCCCTATGCGCAGCAAAGCACATGTGTAAAATGCTGAGGGAGTGAGGAATAAAGTTTTCTGGGACTCTGACATGGAAGCCCAATGCACCATGATTTAAAAATCTTTTAGTAAAGTTCTACTGGGGGCTTCAGTTAGACTGGGAGAATATGGACAGTTGATGGGATTAAGGTGGACAGTTGGACAAGATTTGGAATGAATGAACAGACTTTATGTGAAGTGATTATATCTCCTCTACCTGAATATATTACAAGAATGGACATTATGCCTGACTGGGAATACTTCTTTTACCAAGTACCGTAAAACAGAAGTTGTATATCAAATATTGATTGGACGTGCTAATTGGTAACCAATAGAATTTCCCAAGCTCACACAGGTTGTTAATTTGAAAGAAAACAGAATACCTGGTGGACAAAAAGAGATTACCATTTTAATGACTTGTTAGAAGCTAGAATGCTTGTACTGACAAATTCAGTCCAATAACTCTGTGTGGACTGTAGACTGGGCCATACTACAAAACCCAGTAAATGCCACCTAGCAGAAACCAGTTGAATTTTGGATGAGAAAATCCCCAGATCCTGTGGTACAGTGTATACCATTTAAGAGGCATTTATTTGCTTGCCTAATTGTAATTGCCCCATGACTGAATCCTTCTATTATTAAAATCTTCAATCCTAAATTACCCATAATTCCTTTTTAGCAATTTATGATGCGTCTTGATGAGTTTTTAAAAAACCATACAGTCACATGTTGCTTTGTGACAGGGATATGTTCTGAGAAATGCATTGTTCTGACAAAAGAATTTTGTCACTGTGCAAACTTCATGGAGTATACTTACACAAACCTAGCTGGTATAGCCTACTAGACACCTAGGCTATACAGCAGCCTATCGCTCCTAAGCTACAAAGCTGCACAGCATGTTACTGTTCTGAATACTGTAGGAAACTATAACAAAATGGTAAGTATTTGTGTATCTAAACAAATAAAATGCACATTAAAATATGGTATTATAATCTTATGGAATCACCATCATACATGCAATCCATCATTGACTAAAATGTCTTTATGTGGTGTATGACTGTATAGTTTTCTTATACTTGGGGTTCATTACGGTTATTGGATCTGTTGTTTGTCAAGTTTTCAGCAATTATTTCTTCAAATATTGTTTCTGCTCTGTCTTCTTTTGGGAGGACTCCAAATATACATATATTAAGTGACTTAAAGTTATCTCAAAGCTCACTAATCTTTTTTTCTTTAAAATTTTTTTTCTCTTATCATATTTATATAAGTTTCTATTGCAATGCTTTCAAGCTCACTAATCCTTTTTTTTCTTCAATGTAATGTCTAATATACAGTTAATAGTTCTCAACTCTAGAAACTACATGCAGTTTGGGGTTTTTTTTTTTGCCTTTAGAGATGGGGTCTTGTTATGTTGCCCAGGCTGGACTGCAGTGGCCAGTCACAAATGCAACCATAGCACACTACACCCTCAAACTCCTGGGCTCAAGTAATCCTCCTGCCTCAGCCTCCCAAGTAGCTGGGACTGCAGGCAACTGCCACCACATCCAGCACTGAATATGGGTGTTTTAAAATATACTCGGTCTGTCTCTACTTAACTTTTGAACATCTGGAATACAGTTATAATAACTGCTTTAATGTCTTCTGCTAATTCTAATATTTGCCATTTCTTGGTTTAATTAATTGAAAATTCTCATTATGGGTCCTTTCCCTGTCTCTTTGCATCCATTTATCTTTGATTGAATTTTGCCTTGTTAAGTGCTAGATTTTGTAATCTTCTAAAACTTCTTGAGCTTTGTTCTAAGATCCAGTTAAATTACTCAAAAGTAGTGTGATCCTTTCAGGTCTTCCTTTTATGAATTGTTAGGACAACCCAGAGAAGTCTGCTGTCCCCACTACTAAGGCCAAGACATTGCTGAGTAATCTAACCAATACCCGATAAATTATGACGTTTTCCAGTCTGATGGGTGGGAGCAAGTATCTTCCTGGCTGCATAGATGCTGGGTACAGTTCCTTCTAATTCTTTTGAATGATTCTTTTGGCAGCCTCAGGTAGTTTCCCTCATGCTGACAAGTACTCTGATGAACTATCAACGGAGATCCTCTACAGATCTTTAAGCTTCCTTTCCTCCGCAGCTTCCTCTTCTTTAGCATTCTTTCAAACATTTGCTGCTGTAATCACTCTCAACTCTGAGCTCCATCTCCTCCATTCAGGAAATCTGTTGGGTTTTGCTTCACTTCTCTGTGTTAAAATCTCTCTCAAGGCACTAAGAAGGGATAATCATAGAGCCTCATTTGTTTCCTATCCCTCAAGAATCACTGTTCCTTATTGCCTGATGTCCAGATATGTTCCTGACAACCCATCGTTCACGTATTTTTTATTTTGGGGGCAGGTGAGTAAAACAAGTTCCTGTTACTCCATCTTGGTGGAAGTAGAACCTCTCAGAGCATGTGTACATTCATTTTTAAGTCTATTTTTGCTGAATATAAAATTCTAGGTTGACAGTTTCTTTCAGTACTTTGAAGACAGCTTTCAGTTATCTTCACACTTTAATAGTTTCTGATGAGTTCTTTGTTGGTGTATCTTTAAAGTGTCTTCTTTCTCTGGCTACTTTATAAAGCTATCATTGCTATTCAAAAATTGATTTTGATAGACCTAGCTAGACTTTCATTATATTGCTTTGGGTTTCTTAAAGTAGTCAGATCTGAGAGCTCATAGTTTTCATCTAATTTGGAAAATAATCAGCCATTCTTCTTTAAAATCTTTTCTGACCCTCCTCGTCCGGAATTCCAATTACATTCATTTTAGACCACTTGATATTGTACCACAGATTACTGGGATTTTTTTTTTTTTTGTCACTCACTCTGTGCTCTATTTTGGATAATTTTTGTGTCTTTGTTTTCAAAATCCATTTCTTCTGAACCGCATAATCTGCTGTTAAAATCATTATTTGCATGCTCTTGAAATATCATTTGGTTCTTTTACTATAACTTTAATTTCTCTCTCCATTATATTCACAGTTTCTTCTAATTCATAAGCTTATTAAAAATATTTAAAATAGCTGCTTTAACATTCTTGTCTGCTAATTTCATCATTTCTGTCATTTCTATTGACTATTCACTTCACCTGACTATGGTCATAGTTCCTGCCTCCTCCACATCTGGTACTTTGTAGTTGGATGCTAGAAATAATGAATGCTATGTTATTAATGCTGAGTTTTGTTAATGTCCTATAAATATTGTTGGACTTTGTTCTGGTAGACAGTAAAGTCATTTGAGAATATTTGATCCTTTCAAGATTTTTACTAGTAGAGACTGACCATTCTTGGGTCTTTATTGAACCTGAGGTAGTCAGTGAATTCTCTCTGCTGGATATTCAAAATTCAAATACCCCTTATTCCTGTGTTATTTCTGGAAATTGTTCAGATTACAGCTTCACTGTCATTCTCTGCCTGGCCCTGATGTAGCTTCATTCTGTGCATGTGTAGTTTGGTACTCAGCAAGTTTCATGGGGATCACTATGTAGATTTCTGGATTTCTTTTTCAGGGTAGTTCTCCTCTGGTTCTCTTGGGAGTCCATTATAATATCATCAACCCATGCCTGTTGCTTATTACACTTATTTGAGGTAAAAAAAATTCTTCCATTATAACAGTAACCATAGAATAAACATTTACTTATATGCCAGACATTTTACATGTTATTTCTTACTCACAGAATCACTGAATGAATGAATGAATTTTTTCACCTTTTTGCCCAAAAGTAATTAGAGTTGTAGTTCTTCAGGTCCCCAGACTTCAGGTTCAATGATTCCCTAGAATGACTCAAAGAACTCAAAACAGCTACTATACTTGTAGTTTCAGTTTATTAAAGAGAAAGGATATAGACTACAGTCAGCAAAGAAAATAATCACATAGGGCAGGGTCCAGCAGAGTTCCAAACATGAGCTTCCAGTTGTCCCCTTCCAGTGGAATAGTGAGGACAGTGCTTTCTTCTCCTAGCAATCTGTGGCCATATGCATGGAATATTGCTAACCAGGAAGCACACCCAAACCCTGGTGTCCAGGGTTTTTGTGGGAAGCCAGTCACATAGGCACAACCACATGGTTGTCCTATCTATAGCACCTCTAGACATTAAGCTGATACCACATGGCTCAAGGACCTCACCAAAACTCACACCGTTAACACAGACTAACTGGTGTGCCCCAAATCCCCAAAGTAAACAAAGTATTCTATCAGGCAAGATATTCTAAGACATTAGGGGCTACCTCCCAGAGCTGGGCAAAAGCTAAACATTTCTTTAGGCAAGGTCAATCCTTCACTGCACAAGCCAGCCCCTAGCCCTTGACCTAGACTCTCCTACAGCAAAACGATATTTGTCTGGGCATCTACATTTACTGTAACATTCTTACATAATATGTAACATGTACAGCAATAGCATCAGTATGACTATAACTAACATTTAGAGAAGTTAGTGTAGGGTAGTGGTAGATTTAAAGAAACAAATTCACCACATAAAGTCATTAACACATTTTTCGTCTTTTTTTTTTTTTTTTGAGACAGAGTCTCACTCTGTCGCCCAGGCTAGAGTACTGTGGTGTCAGCCTAGCTCACAGCAACCTCAAACTCTTGGGCTAAAGCAATCCTCCTGCCTCAGCCTCCCAAGCAGCTGGGACTACAGGCATGCATCACCATGCCTGGCTAATTTTTTCTATATATTTTTAGTTATCCAGCTAATTTTTTCTATTTTTAGTAGAGACGGGCTCTCACTTTTGCTCAGGCTGGTCTTGAACTCCTGAGCTCAAGCAATCCTCCTGCCTCAGCCTCCCAGAGTGCTAGGATTGCAGGGATGAGCCACTGCACCCAGCCACATTTTCGTATTTCTTTAGTAATTTGAATACTTGCTTTCTCCCTTGATCCACTGCTATTTGTGCCTTATGATAATCTTGTACAGACTAGCATAGAACTTAGATGATGGTTAGCTAAACTTTCTCAGGCCAATCATCTTCAATTTGTATTACATCCCGAGGAAGCTTTAATTCAATCACTGAATACATTTATTTAATCATCACTATCATTATCATATGACATTTACAGAAGGTAGTTGAATCTTATCAGTAATGTCAGTATTACACCATATTGCAATATAGTCATGGTACCATTCGGTTTTACTGCAGAGCAAATCAGTAAAAATTAAAAGTATTTGTTATGCTTTCCCAATATAATTAGCCCATGCTCATAATCCAAATATTATGGACAGGTATCATCACAATTGGTCATGACTTGGTTACTTCTGGGTTCCACGTCATTTGGGAACAAAGTCAGCTACCCTTAGTTCACAGGCTTGTACTGAGACTGGCTTTTATTGTGTGCTATTATACAGCAGGGCTATTAACATCTCTCCTACAGTAGTACGGGTAGAATTCAGACTAGTTTCTTTTCCTGTTAATCATACTACAAAATATGTATTATTCTGACCTATTCTTGGGGCAAGGGCAGTCAGGGTGTATCATTATACAAGTGCCCCAAAGAACTTCAATATTTTGAAGTCCACAGGTTTGCCATAGGTATGTATCTCTTCAATCTCAGAAACTAGTATAGAAGACCATTGGCCTATGGCTACTTCAGCCTCCACCTGTCTCTGTTGGGTTGGCATATGAGTGGTTCCCAACACTGAGTCCTAGTATTATTTGTTGCATCTTTCTGACTATATTTATTCCCAGAGCTGCCATAACAAAATGCCACAAAGTGGATAGCTCAAAACAACAGAAGTCTATTGTTTCACAATTCTGGAAGCTAGAAGTCTGAAATGAAGGTGTTGGCAGGGTCATGTTCTCTCTGAAGGCTCTGAGGGAGGATCCTTCCTAGCTTTGGTGTTTGCTGGCAATTTGGTGTTCCTTGGTTTGTAGGTGCATCACTCCAACCTCTGCCTCCAATGTCACATGATGTTCTCCTTCCATGTCTGTGTGTCTCTTTTCTTAAGGACATCAGTAACAATAGATTAGGGCTCACCCTAATGACCTCATTTTGACTACATCTGCCAAGACCCTACTTCCAAAAAAGTTCACACTCACAGATACTGGGGGGTAGGACTTCAAAATATGTTCTTGGGGGGCACAATTCAACCTATAACAATGACCCTAAAAAGCCTCATCTTCCTTCAAGGCTGAATCTCATCCTTTGCTTTCCTCCTGGAAGTGAATCCCTTCTAATCTGCTTATTCTAGTTAATAAGTTATTTTCTTCTAAATGCTGCTCCTCAATAAATGTGAATTCAGCTTGTCACACAATGCCTAGACGGGCACCTAGCTCCTGCAAAACCCTTTTCTGTCTTGTAGACAAATGTTTAAATCACCACACGTTGTTGCCATTGTGTAATGCCTGAGTGTGGTTAGGATATACGATTTGCACCCCAAAATGTTAGGTCCTCCATTCGAGGGTTAGATGAATGGTAGTCACACCTACATGTAATTTAGTTTGAGTGTGGCAGAAGGCTTCCCATAGCTTTCCTTGTCTTAGGATGGTGCTTTCCCCAGGGAAATTCAGACCCGTGATGTAATGCTTATGGTTTTAATCACAGCAGCAGCACATTTTATTTTTCTATTCTGTTTGTTTCCCATCCACAAAAACAAGAATGATGTGTATTTGTGCACAGCACACTGTGGTACACTAGGCATGCCAGTGCTATATTTTGCACATGATAACCAGGGACGTTTCCAAGTATTTGATCACCAAGATTTACAGTTACACTGTGATCAGTGTGCCAGGAGTTGTACACCACACAGCTAACCCTAATTTTGCTGGACAGGATAAAGGTACAATTCACCCAGTCAGACCCTTCGGAATTCTGACACAAAGGTTTAATGGTACAGTTATGGTTTCTTGCTTAGGGATCATCCCTACTTCTAGCACCCACAGTTGCAGCTCTGGTCCCAGAATCACTGTACCAAATGAGAACACAGATAATTGAGGTGATGTGGGGAAGAACTAACTGTACAGTCAAATAGATACCCAGAGCTATCAGTATCAGTCCAATGTAGTAAACACTGTGTGGAGCCTTTCTCCTGGAAAATCTGCCTTATAGCCATCTACAATGTCTCTCTTAATGGCAACAGTTTTTGGCATATTGTGCCACAGAAAAGCAGAGAGAGCGATATATTGAGATTCAGTCCATCTCTGTATCACCACAGCTCTTCCATGTCCACCTCATGGACCTGTGTGGTGATCTCAAGTAAACTCACCAGGATATCTGACAGTTCTAATCACCTTGTGACCCTGAAAGGATTCTTCTGATAGATTTCAACAAGTCCTACTTTAATGTGTGCCTTAAATTCCCATAGTGATTTCCATACAGTCATCCCTTTAATAGTCCAGTTTTCCACTGCATATTGTCTGACCATATGGTCAGGCCATTAGCCACCAGCCATGAATTGACAAAAACCCAGAGGAGGAGAGGACAGCATAAAATTCAGCTCACTGAGCTGATTTGTTTTTACCTCCAACCCGAGTTTTTCCATCAGTAATTCCTAGTGTGGTAGCTTTCCAAACAAGTGCTGTCCATTCATCTTGGAACTGTCATCCATAAACCAAGCAACTTTGTTAGTTTACATAGAACTGTTCATAAGGCACTACAAGTGGCAATAGGATCTGGAAGCTCCTCAGGTGATTGCAAATTTGTTGCTAGGCAAAAAAGGAGCTATCTTCTGTGACTATGAGTCCCTCTTTGCATTCCCCAGTAGCATGTTCCTGCGCAAACCATTTCCATTATGATACGGAACTCTTCTGGACACTGCCCTCCACCACCCAAGGCATTACGGGTATTTCAGGTTTCAAGATTATTTAGACTTTCAGTCACAGTGACAGTTTTCAAGCTAGTAACTGTCTCTCAAATAGAAATTGTCTAGTCCAAAATCCCAGTAGTTATTATTTGGTGGTGCCCACTGGCTTTTGCCATAAGCCTCAACCTGCACTCCACGTTGGGTTACTGTACAGAGAATCTGCCTATACCAGTACTCCACCCTCTAACAGGACTTTATTTAAAGTAGTAATCTCTTTTTGTCCATCACATATTCTACAATCTTTCAAATTAACAATCTGTGTGGACTCAGACAATCTTACTGGTTCCCTTTTAGCATGCCCAATCAATATTGCTAAAAGGTGGGTTTATAATGCCTTTTGTCTTACAATACTAGGTAGGGAAAATGGTCCCCAGCCAGATTTATCTATACTCATAATATATTCAGACAAAAGAGACACAATTGTTTCACATAATATCTGTTCAAATATTACAAGGTTTATCAAACCTTCCCCTTAATCCCATCAAACACTATATTCCCATAACCTCCCAATCTAAATGTAGCCCCACCCCCCACCAATAGGACTTCACCAACAGGTTTTAGAATCACAGTACATTGGGCTCCCATGTCAAGGAGTCCCAGAAAAGTCTCTTCTTCACTCTTTGACCATTTTACCCACTCGTGTGCATTTGGTCTTGAATCCCCAGCCAGGGATGGGGCCAAAGGACTGTGGAACCTTCATCAATCCTTATACCGGTTAGATTACAAGACCATCATCCTTGGTGATTCTCCAGGTCACATTCTCATTGTCCTTCGGCCTTCTGGTTTTCTAAACTCCTCCAAACTCGAGTAAATAGAGTAGGTTTATATAGGACCTTTCAAAGTTTAGGGGCTAGCAGGGATCTTATATGTCCACCCAATTTCTAAGAGTGCTGCATTAAGACCTTTTTTTGCTCCATCAATGTTCCTTTTATCCTTCTCATTTTTCAAAAACTCTTTAAAGACTTCCACCTTCTCACACTTAATGGGTACAATGCACACTATGTGGATGATGGACACACTTAGAATTTTGATTCAAACTGTACAAAAGCAATTCATGGAACCAAAACATTTGTACCCCCGTAATATTCTCAAATTAAAAAAAAAAAAAAAGATTTCCACCTTCTGAGATGAGTCCCTTAACTCTCCCTTTGTCTTTCCCCATTCTCTTACAAATCAATCTAACCTTCTGAAGTATCTGTCCTCCAGCATAACCTTCCCTTTGAAAGCAGGCCTGAGGCTAACAGCTGTATTCAAGGCTGGCCCAAGACTTTTCTTACTTTTATTCTAACTTGACCATTAGCACTGACACTAGAGGCCAGAGCATGGACCAGTCACAATCTAATCTTGGCTCTCTGTCAGGATCCACCCCAATATTCGCCTTTACTTTTGTTTTATCTATTAATATTACAGGCCACAATAACCAAGAGACTGTATAGCTGGCATGTTTCTTGTTAATCTGCATTTCCTTGTGCAACGAGTGAGTGAAGTTGGATTTATTTCTAAATGCCACTGATAACATTTACCTCCTGTAACTGACTACAACATAGCTGCAGGTCCACCCTGTGAGTGACCCCATAGCCACCCAGGAATTGAAAGTTATCACCCACTCTTCATCCTTTCTCTCCCCAAATCACATGTTTCAATGTGTCAGGATCATTCTAGAAAATTACACTTCTGATACCAACTGTAGTGTTAGAGAAAACACAGTACAAAGACCTTCATTTCTGACACTATTTCCAAGTCTGGGGAGGGGGAATTCTCAAACCTTCTCAGGTTCAGTAACTTACTAGAAGGACTCACAAAACTCACCAAAAGCTGTTATACTCATGGTTATGATTTATACAGGGGAAATATACTGATTAAATTCAGACAAGGGAAGAAAAGCAGAGGGCAGAGTCCAGGAGGGTTTCAAATGCATAAATTCCAGGTTTCCTCTCCTTGTGGAATCACGGTTAGCATTCACTCCTCCTGGCAATGATGTGCGACAATATGCACATAGTATTTCCAATTAGGGAAGCTCACCTGAGCCTTGGTATCCAGAATCTTTACTGGGGCTCCACAGTCAACTGCCTGTGTGACTAACCTATTTCTAGCCTCTCTGGACGTCAAGTTAATGATACATCATAAATTGATGCACAATATTGATACACAATAAATCATACTGTTAAGACTTTCTGACATGGTCATCCCCCAACCTAAATGAAGACACCTTGGGCATGACACTCCAAGGGCTTAGAAATTACCTCCCAGAAGCCAAAAGCAAAAGCCAGACTTCTCTATGGGTACAGATAAATCCTTTATTACATCATACCCTTCCCTTGTTTAAAAAAATTTCACCACACTTAAGACAATCTGATGTTATATATTCAATTGCTTATTAATTTTCTCCCTATTAAAATGTGTGCTTCAAGAGAATAGGAACTGTAAATATTTTGTTCCCTGCTGTAATCTGGCACACAGTTGCCCAATAAATATATGCTGAATTAATGTACTCTCCTAGGTCTCCCCTTCGTTCTTCTTCTCACTGCAAGTACAGATTCTGTATTTTCAACACTCTCACCACAGGCAACTCTACTCACTCCCAGTATAATTTCTACGTGGACTAACTCCACTCCTTCATTTCCGGTCCTCCCTTCCTTTTGAGGTAAATTCCTCTTGAGGTAAATTCTACCTTGTGCAAGTTATTTATAGGCATGTTATCAGCCCCCATTAGACTAAGAAATCCTTAACATTTTATACATTTTGTAATCTCTTGTACCCAAGAGATCACCTTGTATAATTTATAAATTCAATACATGTTGGTTAAAACAAAAAATGCATGGGTGAACAAGAAAAATTGGTGAAAAAAAAAGGAACAAAATGTTGGCAGATCATTAAGTGAAGACTCATATATAAAAATATGCACACACACATACTTTTTCCTAGAAATTAAGATCACTTATACAATTCTAAATACAAAATAAATAAGCAAAGAAAGATTTAAATATAAAATATAGATAAAATGATTTTCATGGGTAAGGAAGAAGGTTGAATGGTTAAAAAACGAAAGTAAAAATGGGATGGGTGAGAGTAAAGGAGAGGTCAAGTGGCCTCTTACAGGCAAGGCGCAGCAGCTCTTGCCTATAATCCCAGTATTTTGGGAGGCTGAGGCAGGAAAATTGCTGAGGCCAGGACTTTGAGGCCGGCCTGGGCAACATAGCAAGACCCATTCTTTACAAAAAATTGAAAAATTAGCCAGTCACGGTAGCACACATCTATAGTTCCAGCTACTTGGGAGGCTGAGGTAGGAGGATCACTTGAGCCCAGGAGTTTGAGGATGCAGTAAGCTGTGATTGTGTCACTGTACCTCAGCCTGGATGACAGAGCAAGACCCTGTCTTTAAAAAAAAAAAAAAAAGGGGGGTGAATGCAAAGTCTCTCAGAGCAGTTCTGTCTCCATAGACCAAAGGCCGTTTTCAGACTCAAAGGTGTCACCTCCTCACTGACAGCTGGATTACTACCTGAAATACTCTCCTCCAATACCTTATTTCCCCTCACTTACCTGAGCACTGGCCTCTAGCTGGCACTCTGTCATGTATCCAGGGCTCCTGGCCTTGCTCCAGTAAGGAGATCACAGCTGGCTTAGAAATGGAAAGTCCTGCTCACAAGAAAAAATAGTTATGCTGGGAAGTCCAAGAATTCAAATCTAGTCCTTTGGTCAAGAAATAAATAGGCAAAAGCTCAGACTATAAAACAAAAATAAATAAATGGGACTACATGAAACTAAAAAGCTTCTGCACATCAAAGGAAACAATTGACAGTATGAAAAAATAACCTATAGACAGGGAAAAAAGTACTTGCAAACCTCCTATCTGATAAGGGGTTAATATCCAAAATTTATAAAGAACACTTACAATTCAACAGCAGAAAAACAAATAGCCCAACTGAAGAATGGACAAAGGACCTGAACAGACATTTCTCCAAAGAACACATAAAAATAGCCAACAGGTATATGAAAAGGTGCTCAATATCACTATTCATAAGGGAAATGAAAATTGAAATCACTATGAAATATCACCTCCCACCAATAATGATGGCTATTATCAAAAAGACAAGAGATAACGCCCGCATACCCTCATCAACATTTGTTATCTCATTTAATCCTCACCAAACCCCCATTTTACAGATGGGGATACACAGTACTGTTGGGGGGAATGTGGATTGTTACAGCCATTATGGAAAACAGTATGGAGGTTCCTAAAGAACTTAAAAATAGAATTATTAATACCATATGACCTAGCAATTCCTCTGCTGGGCAAATACCCAAAGGAAATGAAATTACCACCTTGTAAAGATACGTGCTCTTCCATGTTTTTTGCAGCAGTACTCACATTAGCTAAGATATGTTAATAACCTAAATTCTCACTGATGGACAAATGGACAAAGAACATGTGGTTTATCCACACAATGGAATATTATTCAACCTTAAAAAGGAGATCTTGTCATTTGCCACAGCATCATGGATGTGGAGAACATTATGCTAAGTGAAATAAGCTAGATACAGAAAAAAAAATAGGATATAAATTATATGTGGAATTTAAAAAGGTCAAATATTTAGAGATAGAGAATAAAACAGTGGGTACCAGGGTTAAAACGGGTGGTAGGAAATGGGGAGATGTAGGTCAAAGGAAACAAACAGCAGAAATGTAGGATAAACATGTCCAGAGATCTAATGTATAACATGAGGATTAAAGTTAATAAAATTGCACTGTATTAGAGATCTTTGTTAAATAAATAGATTTTAGCTGTCAGTCACCAAAAAAATTGTGTGAGATGACAGATAACGATACTTTGCTTCACTATAGTGACCATTTTACTGTCTATATGTATCTCCTTACATCATGTAAACCTAAACTATACATAATAAAATTTATTTTTAATAAAATGATTATAGGAAGGACCACAGAAAAGTAAATCTTATGAAAAAAACTTAAGCTTCAACCATTAGCTTATAGTCTAATGAAACCACATATTTTCAGCTCCACAAAAGTTCAAACTCTGTGAACAAAAAAAAGAAATTCAGCTGGTTATTTTGAAGGCAACTAATAATTCATGGTGTAGGAAACAGACATTCCTAAGGGAAGATTTTGAAATTTGGGGGACAGGTGTCCTTACCCACTGAGACCAGGTTTCTGTAGTTCTCCAACATCACGTCTCTATATAAAACTTTCTGCATGGAGTCCAGGCAGTCCCATTCCTCTTGGGAGAAATCTACGGTCACATCACTGAACACCACCACCCCCTGCAACAGCAAACATGGAGAGAGACAGAAGGAAATGAGGTGAGCACAGAGAAGGAAGAGGTATTGAATGAACGAAAGGGGAGCTACTGTGTGTCAACATCTGGAAATGGAGAATTCTAAGGAAATCAATGACTGAAACAATAAGTATTCAGGTCCTTAAACATTCCATTTTCTCCATGTAAAGTTTTCTGTATAAAATGGGCATCTCCACGATCCAGACAGGTCTGGGTATGTACCAAATCAAATTATGTGGAATCTCACAATGAAAAGGTATATGCAAGCAACCCAAGACAATTTCTTGCAGAGTAAATCCTAATGAATGTTTCCTCTTTTCTCTCATCTCTCTATACCTTAGAAAGAAGAAATTCTGGGATTCTTTATACAATTACATTAAAATTTTTTATAATACTTGCTATAAACACAAAATCCTAAAACCTCCAGTGAGAAAATGTAGGTCCAATAACAGATGCAGAGGTAGTATGGCAAGGGGCTCCCCAATAGCATCCCTAGAATGAGGGAGACAGAGGAGCCATTCTTCCAACACACTCAGGAAAATCAATACTGATCCAAACTCTATCAAACTACCAGCTTAGTGTAAGTGTTGAATAAAGACATTTCTCCTATGTAAGGACTAAATAAATAAAGCATCATTATCAAATGCATATGCATCCTTCTTAGAAAGCTAGTGAAGAACAAGCTCTATCATAACACAGAGACAAATCGAGAATGAGAAGACACAGGATACCTCCTTCTTCCCCCCAAAGAGGAAGTATCACAGAGGTTGTTGAAGCAAAGTCCTAGGATAATATGTGACAGTGACATCTCAGATACAAATCTTGTAGCAGCCAACTGTTAGTCAATCTGTCCATTAAGGGCTCTATAAAGAAAATCTCAGAAGAAAAAAGAACTAATGCATGTGGCCATATGAAAAATATTATTGATAAGTACATGACAGTATTGTTTGATTACTGGAAAAATTAAGTGATAGATCATGATGGATTTCTTTTAAAAGCATAGCAAATAGCTCCAAGAAGAAAAAAGTTATACTTCAAAGAATCTATGAGCTTCATGTACTACATATCTTAGCAATGTGTAATCATCATAACTATGTGTACATTACTGATTTAACAAAATATATTTATATATTCCCTACTAGGTGAAAGGGAAGTGCAGGTGTAGTATAGAAACTCTAAAACTCATGTGTGCCAAGCGTGGTGGCACATGCTTGTAGTCCCAGCTACTTGGGAAGCTAAAACAGGAAGATCACTTGAGTCCAGGGGTTTGAGGTTGCACTGAGCTATCATGGTGCCACTGCACCCTAGCCCATGCAACACAGCAAGACTCTGTCTCAGAAAATGATTGAAAAATAAAAAATAAAACTCATATGGGAAGTTAGCAGATGGTGTCTAAAACTGATTAAGAAATACCAGGCTAAGAATATTAATTAGGAAAATGGACTTAAGTATCAGGGGAATCAACTAAAAGAGTTGATGTGGCCACTCTTTGCATGGAGACTGTGTCATGTGGCAGAAATATGCTATTGTTTTAAATAAGCTCTAGCTTAGAAAATAGAATGTGCATACAACTTAGAAAATTTTAACTAATACATTCTTATTTCATACTATAATAAAGTGTTCCTTGTTATGAAAAATTATTTAGTAAGCACTATTTTTACTGGCTGTATAATATTCTATCGTATAAATGTATCTTAACACCTATTGCTCTCCATCTCTAGAACCTTAGACAAAACTGAAACAGTCACTTTTTAACTTTGTTATAAAATAAAAACTATTAACTTCGAAACAATTGGAGACTGCAGGAAGATGGTTAATCAAGTTGGCTTATTCCAGCTTTATAATGTTTTACTATCTGATTACAAATAAAGAAACAGGGACAGCTAGAATGAACCTTATGGTGTTAGATTAGAATTAGAGAGATCAGTATTACTTCATGGCTTTTATTAGTAATATATATAGATAGGGACAGATATATAAACATAGATACATGTGAATGTGTTAGTATACATATGCCTCTGTCTGCTAACAGGGCACAGAGGCAATGACCTCAGAAACAATAAGCACACCTATCATCCACATCTTGGTTTCTAAAAATTATTCTCTAATGTAAAGAAACAGAGCTTGGGAACATGTTGACTACAGGACTGGGAAAATGCACAATAAGTCTGGAACATATTGTGGGTGCCAAAAAGTAAAGAAGTGGTCAAAAATAATGGGGACATCAAGAGTATGCAGGAACTAATTTGAAGGAGCTCCCAATCAACAAAGCCTGGTCAATTTGAGCAACAAAACAGATAAGAATAATGGAAAAAATAAATCTGAGTCTGTACTGATATAAACAAACAGAAAAAAGGAACAGCGCTTTCTTCTTATAGTTGAATTCCAACTAAGCAGAAGAAATAGTGAAACAGATGTGATTATACAAATACCACAATAAAAACTATTGCAGGCAAGAAGCATTGATGGATGCTAAAATTAGTGAGCCAATGTATAATAAGGAACAGGATATTTAGACAGTCTCAAAGTATCTCTCCACAAGATATTTATTAATTACAAAGGTAATAAATAGTAATTTTACAGTAGAGGAACTAGACACCACTTTAACAAATTGATACACGTTAATAATGCCAGAGATAAAGACATACCATCATATCAACATTACTTATCCCCCAGTAACATGCTTCTCAAGGGACACAAGATCACTTCTGTGGTATATTTGTCAAAATGCATAACTTCAATTTAATCATGATAAGATACGGGCCATTCTATGATAAGTGACCAGTTCTTTTCGAAAGTGCCGAGGTTACGAAAAGACTGAGGAGTTGTCACAGATTCAAGGAGACTAAGGAGATAGGACAACTAAATACAATGTGTGATTGTGGATTAGCTTGTGGACCAGAAAATTAGGAGAAAATCTGTCAAAACTGGAATAAAGTCTATAAATTAGTTCTTCATATTGTATCACTGCTGTATATCGTCATACAAATGTATTCTCCCTATAAAAAATCACAATTTTAAAACTCCATTTTACTACTTATAGGCATTGGTATTATTTCAATGAACATTATTGTACGTCCAAAAGAAGCTATAAACAAACTCGTAATTAGCAAATATATTTATCAAACTCATTGGATACAAGATAAATACATAAAACCTATTTCATTTCAATATGCCAGCAAAAAAATGAAAATTTAAAAAATATCATTAAAGACAGCATCAGAAAAATAAAATTTTTAAGAGTAAATTTAAAAAGAGACATGCAAGACCTCTATATTAAAAACTATAATAAAACTGAAGACCTAAGTAAATGGAGGGATATAGCATGTTTAGGGATCAAAAGATTCCACAAAGTAATGTCAATTTTCTTCAAATTAACCTACAAATAGAATACAATCTCAATCAAAATTCCAGCAGGATTTTTTAATGAAAAATAACAAGCTAATTCTAAAAGGTATAATGAAAAAAGTGCAAAGAAATCAAAGGACCAACAGCTAAGGCATTTATAAAGTAGACAAATAAAGTGGGAGACCCTGTCAGTTAGATATAAGGAGTTATCGGAAAGCTATATTTAATATAGTATGGTATTGTCTCAGAGACAGATAAATAGACCAATGGAACAGAAAAGCTCAGGACAAAATCCATGCATATATGGTCATATCATTTATGAAAGAACTGTCATCAAATTAGGAAGAAAAAAAAGATTTTTCAATAAATTCTAGTGGAACCATGCAGTACACAAATACTGGGGAAGAAACCCACCTAAAACTGATCCTGTAAATCACATGATACACAAACATAAATTCCAGATGGATTAAGACAAATTGAAGATCTAAAACAATAAAGTTTTAAACATATAATCCTATACAGGATAATATCTTCAAGGATATAAGGAACGGAGCACAAAACACAGTAATTATAAAAGAAAATATTAAAAATTTGACTATATTAAGAACTTCTGTTTATTCAAAGATACCATACAGTATCAAAAAAAGTTACAAAAAAGATACTGCAACACATATAACAAAGGACTAGTATCAAGAATATATAATGAATTACTAAAATCAGTAAGAAAACACCAGACAACCCAATTTTATTCCATTGATTTGAGTAGGCACTTTAGAAAGGACATCCTTTATCCAAACAACACATGAAAAGGTGCTCAATCTCATTAGTCATCAGGAAATGTCAATTAAAACCAAGATTAGATACCATTATACATTCACCAGAATGACTAAAATTAAAAAGCCTGATTATACCAAATGTTGGTAACGATGTGAAACAACTGGAACTCTCATACAAAATGATGAAAATATAAATTGGTGCAATCACCTTGGAAAAGTTTGTCACTATCTACTAAGCTGATGTATAAACTGAACATATACATAATCTATGACTCAACAATTCCACACCTAGTTATTATTACCAAACAGGAATGCATATATAAATTCACCAAATGAAACACAGAATGCTCACAGTAACACTCCTCATAATAACCAAAGGATGGAAATGCCTGCCAACATTGGAACAGAGAGAATGGTATTTTCAAATAATGGAATACAAGGTGCACAAGATCACCGCACACAGCAGTGAAGATGTATGAGCTGCAAGTAAATGCAGCAACATTGATGATGCTGAAACAGAATATTATGAGAAAGGAATTGGACACAAAAGAGCACACATTACATATACATTTATACATTCATACATTTACAGGAAGTTCAAACACTAATCTCTGATATTATAAGTCAGGTTATTTCTGGGAGAGAGGTGGGAATATGGAAGTAGAGATGACAAAGGACATTGGTTAATATTCAATTTCTTGATCTGGGTGATGGTATTAGGGATCTAGTTTGTGAAAATTCACAAGCTACATGCTCATGATTTTTGCACTTATTTCTACTTACATTAGTGTTTAGTGAAAAACTTAAAGGAAACCACATGACATACCATTACTATCCAAGAGAATGGAAACAATTATAAATAGCATGATACAAAAGGATAGAAAGCTATACAAAGGTTATAAAAAGTAAAAATAAACTATATCATTTATTGACGCATGCTTATGTAGGTAAAACTATAATGGAAAAACTAATTATCATGAAGGTTAGGGGTGGGTGGGAAAGATGATTTTGATCGGGGTCGGTGTTTGCAATGTTTTATGTCTTGATATGGTTGGTTTTTACCTGAGTGTGCTCTCTATAGTTCTTAGTAAACTTTACACATAGTCTTATAACTGAAGGAAAAAAATTACTGCAAATTCACTCAAAGAAATATTGTCGCTATAAAAATGGTATTTTCGGTAAGAATTTTAAAATACAGGAAAAGCCACAATGTAAGTTCAAATAATGTAGGATATAAAATCGTATATATGGTATAAATGTACACCTTACATATGAATTGAAAACAACAAAATAAAACTACAGCAAAATATTAACAATAGTCGTCCAGAGGTTGGGATTTTAATGTTCTCCTTTGTTACTTGGTGCATTTTTCAAATTCTCTAAACTGATTTTATAATCAGAAAAAATGAATTAAATAAACTAAAAAGACAACAGAATAAAACCAAAACATTGTTCAAATTATGGAATGTTAGGGGAAGGGGGAAATATACTGGGCTCTATACAACCCCCAACAGTTTCTTAAATGGTAATACTAAAAACCGCGACACCTGATGGGCTGAATCAGGCAAAAAAAAAAAAAAAAAATCAGAAGGAAAGTAAATCAAGGCTTGAGGGGAAAAACAAAATGAATGTTACAAAAAGAAAATGAAATAGAAACACCAAGCTACCTCATATGTAGTTTTTAGATATGCAACAGCCATTCTTTCTTCCACCAGGCGCCTCTCTCGGAGACGAGCAGAACTGGCAAAGTAGAAATGCCTCGTGAGGCGCCAAGATTTTTCTTGGAGTCCAGAGTAAGTTTGAAAATAGCCTTAGCTCCAGCCTCTACCCGCGACGCCCAACCACAGCTACACACGTAAGGGAGCCTAGGTCCTTCTCCCCAACGCCGCGTTATCAGGTGAAGCCGGAATCTGACAGCAGAGCGCGGGAGGCGCAGGTCTACACCACACCTACACACCCCCCAACCATACACACACTGCTGGTGCAGCACAGCGACCAGCGCCCTCGCAGAGCCATTAGCGGCCCTACACACAGCCACAGCTCAATCGCGCCTCAGCCACTGCCTCACCAGTCCTAGTTATCTGGGAACCCCTGCTCTTGGCCTCCTCCGGGTACAATCAGGCACGACTCAAACTGCCGTGGGGACCTGAGACACTTGCACTTCAGAGTCCTCTGCCCAGAGAAGTGGGATTCGCCTGCCCACTCCACAAGACAGCCGAGACCCCGCGGCAACTAGAGCTGTGACGCAGAACCTATGGGGACGTAATGCAGAGCCAGGCGAGCTGCTCAAAAACGGAGGTTGGTCCTTGGAACCCTGCCAGCACCAAGCCTACACAAGGCTGCAACAGCTGCATCCCCAAGCCAACCTTCCCGAGGACTTTAGAAAATGCCTCCATGCGGGCCCAGCCTCCTCTCTGAGGAACCCTTAAAGCCTTGTGCGTCTGCTCCTGCGGCAGGGCCTCCTGGGAAATGTCGCGCAGAGCCGTAAAAGCTACTGGACCTGAAAGGGGGCGGTCGGCTCGCAAGGCACGGCCTCATGGGAAATGTCGCGCAGAGCCGTAAACGCTGCAGGACAGGGAGGGAGATGTTTGTCCCATCTCTCATAGTTGGCCTGCGATTGCATCGGTGACCCTGCCTGGCCACCCTGGAGAAATCCTGTGAGCCTGCTCCAGCTCCCAGTTGTTCAAATTCAAACAAAAGTGCGCACTATTTAGGCCTTTCTCTGTGTGCTAGTGGCTTGTGTGGAGCAAGGACGCGAAGCTTGGTGAGTGAATGGGCGGGATCTGGAAGCCCAGGACAGGCTGTGTCCAGGCCAGGCATGTAGGAATGTCAACCAAAAATAAGTGACTGAGGAAAAGATCTCTATCATTGGAGGTTTATTAAGCCAGAATTGAGGACCTGCCCAAACACAAACCACAGACAAATCTGTGGCTGTTTTTCCGAAAGGGAATTTGGAAGTTTCAGTATTTAGGGGGGATTAGGACATACAGAAGGGGAAAACAAAAGGGTGGGGAGGTGTTGGGAGGGTAGTGAGATAAAATGGTTTAAATTCTTTTGAGACCCAGGAAAATCTACATTTTACATAAGATAAGGCAAATGTTAGAAAAAGAAAATGAAGGAAGCATCAGTTGTGTAGATGTCCCTGGGCAGATGGAAGAATGTTTGATTCTGTCTTGTCTTTGTTCTTCACCTGGGAAGATAAACTTGTAATTCATTATTAGTGTGGAATCCAACAGACTTTAGTTTTAGGAGCTGGATTTAGCCTGCAGATCTAAAATTGCTATTTGCATGTTCTTGCTTGTGGGAGATCAGCAAGGAATTTACATAATGGGTGGGACCAGTTCTTCATTGGTGCTTTGAGGCCTTTACCTTCCGTTTGCATAAGAAGTTGGTGGGGTGGTCCTGAGATTTTTATTCTCTTTTACAGGAATATATGTTTGGGGTGAGGTTAGGCCAAGGAAAAGCCCTGGTATATTTTTGTGTGTGATTGAGTGTTTGGGGTTGGGTAAATAGGAAACTACAGGGATGCAAGATTGGGGTAGTGTGTATGTGTGACTGTCAGGTGTGTTATAGTATGGGAGACAAGGTATATTTGTGAATATATGAGAGCCATTAACCATGGTAGCCTAACTTCCCTCTTTGGCAGTAATGGTAATGAAACATTGCACTTTCTTAGAACATCAATTGAAAGGATGGTGGGTCTGTGAGTGAAATAAATCAGCTCTGCTCCCTCCTCAAGTAGCTAACCTCTCCACCCTGCAGAGCTCTGAACATCTCAAAGGAACCCAGCAAACAAAAAGAAAATGTAAATTTCATCCAATGGCAGCCCAAAATTATATCTTGAGGGCAAGGTCACTTTATCGCGAAAGTAAAGGGAACAGATGCAGGGGTTTCACATAGCAGATTCCATTATCTGCTTGCAGTTGAGAAGAGAAGGAGCGGATGTGGCAATTCATAACGATCACTGTTTTTCTCTTTGTCCCCATAAAAGCAGCAAGCCACTTGGCCTACCGGCTGGCATCTCCTTCTCTTTGGTATGCCACACCGTCTCTGTGCTCTCTTCACACTGCTCCCCCCAAAGGATAAAATAAATTTTACTTTTATATCTTAATTTCTGTATGAGAAATCTTTCTCCACCTGTGCCATAAGCACCTACTAAGCTTTCCATCCTAACATTAATGTATTTCAGATTTGGCGGATTAAAAAGTAAATCACTTAAACATGGTATTTTATGTGATCATAAGAACCAAGACACATTTATTTTGGTATTTACATGAAATTTGAATTTATTTTTAAATGAAAAAGAATATTTGAAAATAATTTATTATAGGGTGCCTTTTTTTGTTGCATACCCCTGAGAATAAGCATTCACTTTGTTCTTTAGCAGATATTAATATGAGGGAGTGGGAAGGGTTGGTCCAAAATTGCAAGCCCTGGCCTAAAGTAAAGCCCGCAGGCAATGCCTGCAGAGAGATCAAAACTGAGGAAGGAGGCAAGTGGCTGGGTCAGATAGTATTATGCTCATTTTCCGAGAGGAAAACCTTGGCTCACAATAGAATTTAAGGCTGAACAAAATTTGCCATTGTCCAGATCACTGTGATCACAGACAACATTGCCTTTGTAATGTGCTTTTTAAAAAAAGTTTGTACTGTTACGGCAGAACTGACCGAGAATAGACCGAGAGACGCACACAGAGATTTCGGCAATACAGGTTTTATATGCCGGCTGGCAAGACTCAGAGGGGAATTTGCTCTCCCAAATTCTGAGCACCAGACAAAGAGCATTGCAGTCTTTTATGTACTCTGCTTAAGGAGGAAGGGCACGGCTACTACAGGGTTAACTTTAGTGAGGCATGGTCCTGAGCCACTTTACAACCTGGTACGCTAATTGCTATAGGTGATTTATGAGGGGAAAGGTCGCAGGGGAGGAGGGGGCCCAGGATTACAAGGGAGAAAGCCTGGTAGTGGAATTTTCCACTTTAGTGGAGTTTTTCACTTTATTGGAATTTCCCAATTTTCTACTTCAATAAAGCATTAATCAGGCAAGTTACTTCCCTACTCACAAGCATCCAATGGTTTGGACCAGAAATGAATTCAAACCAAGCTCTTATCATGACTTGCAAGCACTAAGTGATCTGGCCCTTAACCACTTACAAATCTCTCTCCTCGCTCACCAGATTGCAGCCATCCTGCCCTCCATTCTCCCTTTTAGGCATACTGAGTTCACTCATTCCAGATTATTTTCCTTGGTTATTTTTTATGCTTAGAGCACTCTTTCCCTTGATTTTAATGTGGTCTTTTTTCTCATCACTGAAGTCTCAAGAAAAATGTCACCTACGGTACTCCAGCTAAAGCAGCTCTCCAGAACACTGTTACCACATTTCATGTTCTTCATAGTATATCTGTGACTGGAATTATCTTAACTGTTTAAACATAGTTATTCATCTCCCTTGGCCAAAGTGTAAAGCTCTTTTAGGCACAGAAGTGCTGATTATGTTGCTCGCTGCTCTATGCCAGCACCTATAAAAGTGCTTAAAAATATTCACTATCTGATTGAATATTAGAATCTTAGGTCTGTGAATTTACTTAGAAAAAAAAATACATCGTTATTTCCCTAAACTTGCACTAAAATTTTAACACTTCCATTACAAACATAGGCAACAAACCACCAGTAGTGGTGGTACCGATGACTTTGATGCCAGTAGAAATCAACAGTATTTTCTTAGGACATTACAATTGTAAACTCTGAAAAAGTCAATCCTTTAATCCTGAGTGGCTAACTGTATAAGGCTGGCCAAAAGACCCCCACAGGCACAGCAAGGACAGCCCTGGACTCCTTCCCTGTTGGCTTGCAGCCAGGGCCAGGCCACATCCTGTTATGACCGGCAAAAAACAGCTACGCTGGCTGAACACCCTGAGCTCGGCTTCCTGCTTTACCCAGCTGCTGCAGGCAAAGCTCTCGGGCTTCAAACGACCACATCCTATCTGAATATTCTAAGACTCCCTCACCCCACATATAAAAATCCTGCCTCAGTCCTGGGCGGTGCGACTTCTCAGGCCCTGACCTTAGGACCTGTGAACCTCGCCCAGGAGTGCTTTAATAAAGCCACTTGTTTGGCCATAACTTGTGCCCGCTGGTCTCTCCGCCACTGAAAACCTTACAAACTGGGCCTAAATTGAAAATAGAGCCAAGTGGCCATTTGCTGAATAGAGGTCACACACCTGTGAGTGAGTTCCTGCAAAATCCACAGTCGCTTAACTTTGGGACTTTCATAGCTGTCTGTCGCTGTTTACCTCACCTGAACCAACCAACCGACTGTGACCAGCATCGACCAATCAGAACTCAGCAAGCATCAACCAATCAGAACTAAGCGTATTTGAATCCTTCATTTGCAGTGAATCTGGGTGGGCACTTTTTCTATTAAAGACAAACCTTTGTTTTCTTCTTCAAAGTGTATCTTCCTTTTACACCAAAGGTTTAGCAAACTGTCCCCACTTAGCAAACTGTTCATCATAATAAAGTCTCTTTCCTCTAAATCACTTTTCAGAGAACTTTTTGTTCATATGACTACCAATATCTCAAATATATTGTTTCGGTCACTTTTGAAATTAATGCATTAATAAGGAAGCATGTATTATCATAAATGTGCTTTTTAGTATCTTGATAACTATTTCAACATAATTAGTTTCCTTTAGAAGCTTCTGCATTATATTACTAGTCCATCACACAAAATAGGTTGAGATGCCCTGGTATAAAGGAACTTCCATAGGCCGAATGCATGCCACTTTATATAATTATTGTCCCTGGAATCTACGGAAATAAATTCAAAGAAGCAAAAATAGAAAATTAACAAAAACTAGGGCACTACTTCATACCCAAACCAACAAGGAGTATTTTCTAAATTCAAAACACTGAGGGCCAAAAGAAAAGGTGACGTCGGAAGATCCAGCTGCCTACCAAACCGGAATCGGCAAATTCAACGGGAAGAGAGAGATGGAAACGCTGCTTGGGCTAATGTGGCCCTCCCCCACCCTCCACCCACCCTCCCCCTACCGCCTTTACTTTCGTGAGGTAGGGCTGGAGAGGAGGCTTCTGGGAACCAGTGGACCCTTGTAATCCTGGCACCCCAGTCACGTTGGCAGTGGCTTCTGGCTAAAGAAGAACCACGTGGCCATGACACAGCCTTTTCTTACTTTCTTAAAACTTATTAAATCTTAATGGAAAGTTATAAAGTAACCAACTTTGTAACACTGGTTGGTTTGAGAGTGATGAGAAAAGCACTGCTGATTCTGCAAACAAAACGCCTGTGCTCTGCCAAACGGGTGACAGCCCTGAGCGTGCAGGTTGTTGAAGAAACAAACATCAGCATGAGAAAAAAAGCAAGACCAAGAACATCTCTTGCGCTATGGCACTATCTGGACTGGCATTCCCAGAGCCCTTCTGTTACCTAGCCTAATATCTGAGAGATGAATTTAAAATTTCCACCGCCAGCCTGATGGAAAGATGCCAAAGGTGTCCAGGTAAACAGAGGAGAATGGAGAAAATTGTACTCACACCATGTTTGGGGAATTACAGGCTCAGGAAGAATTGGCCCTGGTCAAAGAAAAGCAATTAGAAAAATTGAATGTGTTTGATATTTTGGAAGAAAAGAGAAAGGAGAAAAAGAACACAGTATGTAAATGGAAAAATGAACACACATTTTCAAAGATTTAGAGAGTGTAAACACAATCAAAATTTTAAATTCTACAAATCTTCTGAATAACTAGAGGCAGGAAGGAAGGCAGTAGGAAGAGGACCACAAAGATAAGGAGTAATTTTTTTCAAGGGAATATAAAATAAGGTGAAAGAAAATGAAGTATATTTGTAATGACAATAAATGTGGTTGGATTCAACTCATCTGTACAAAGGAGACAACTCCTGAAATGGGTGAAATAATTGAACCCAACTATATGCCCTTTGCAAGAAAAACATAGTGAATGAAATGACTCAGAAAAGTGGAATTTAAAGGCTATGCAAAAGTATTCCGGGGAATCTAAAATAAGCACACACAATTTGAAATTGTCATATCAATATCAGAAAGTGAATTAAAATTAAAAATCATAAAATTAAAAAGCCTGGTGAATTTATAAAATCATAAGTAAATTTCCGATTAAGATATACTGGTAGAAATCTTTTTGAAATTATAACATAGAACGCAGTATTCAATACAAACTCCTTGGACATGAAAAGGGAAATGAATAGAAAATAACAATAATGGAAAACTTTGGTATAACCTTCAATATTTAATAGGTCAAAAATAAAAACTCAAATAAGATTTATGGGGTCTGAACAAAGTAATGTGATTGTTTCCATAACTGTGCCCAACTCTGTATCTTAGAAATAGGGGACAAACCTTTACTAAGGCCCATGGGATATTTTCGAGTGCTGTTATATGGTTGTTCTTAAGGATGATCTCAATTATTTTTACATTAAAATATTCAGATAAGCTTTTATATTTTTAAACTGCTGGTTATATTCCATTCATTTAAATAAAATTTATTAACTAAGGCTGCATTTATAAAAATGTTTAATTCCAGATCTGGGTTTTTCCCATTTTAATCAGCAATCTTGAGTATGCTTGCATCTTGGCGAATTATCGTGTGTGTACCATTATGGAAATTCTTAGTAGTGGCGACACTGAGTCAATTTAATCCTGACTCAATTTAATTTTTGAGTGATATTATCAAGTTTTCCTCCAAATATCATTTGGATCATTTCTTTCAATAAATTTACTGAAATAAATTCTAGCTAATTAAAAACAAAAGCTTACTGGCTATTTTTGTTTAAAGTGAAACAATTTGTTTATTAATGGGTTTTCCAGGAAATGTACTGAAGTTTGTTTAGTTTTCTAGTCAACCCACTTGAATTTTCTAGGTAAAAGATCACATCATCCACTCATAATGGTAATTTTATCTTCTTTTCCTATTTGTATTCTTTCATTTCCCTGTCTCTACTCCTCCCTCTTGCATAAAAACCTCACTGCTTATTGCACAGGTAAAATGCCAGCCTATATATTAACCCACTGCACAAACTTTTACCTTCTCCCTGTCACTATGGATAAGCTGTAGGTTCCTATCCAAAGCCAACCCCTGCACTGGTGCTTGAATTTCATCCCCTCTGGATGACTCAAGTACTTTAATTCTATATTTGTGCCTTCTTTCCTACATTGTGAAACCTCATTATTGGATCATACCATCAGCTTATATACTATTACATCTATCTTCTGAAATAAGCAAACAAAAAATCTCTCTTTGATTCCATATCCCTCTACAGATACCACGCCATTTCTCTGCTGTCCTTTATAGGAATGTCTATCCTGGCTATCTCCATTTCCTCAGCTCATATTCTCTTTTTTCCTCTTTTTTTTAACTAGAAAAAAACACAACAAAATAAAACATAGACACAGATAATTTCACAAAACAAATGTTTGGCTCAATTAATTATTATAAGGTAAACACTCTTAATCACTGGCCTAGACATGAAAAATAGAATATTGCCAGGATCTCAGAAGTTCTCCACGTGGTCCCTCCTGTCCCCTAAAAATAGCAACTACCCTGCCCTTTATAATAATCTCTTCTTCTGTATTTCTTTGTAGATTTATCACCTACGTGTATATCCCTATAGGGTTTAGTTTCACCAGTACTTAAAAATTTGGTATGTCTTTTAAGTCTCTTTTAATCTAGAGAGTCCTCGTCTATCCCTTGCTTTTCCTTACACATAATTTATTTGTTAAAGAACCCAAGTCCTTTGATCTATAAAATCTCCCACAGTTTATATTTGCTGATGATACACTTCAGATTTAGTTCAACACATCCTCTGTTCTCTGTACTTCTTGCAATATGGTAGCTATATCCATAGGCTTGATCAGATTCAGCTTGATTTTCTTAGGAACACATTAGTGGTGGTGTGTTCTTTCACCAGAAGGTACCCCATGTCTTTATGCCTCTCTTTTTGTGATATTCATATTAACAACCAATGATATTCAACAGCTGGATCCCTTAATTCACTGGAGGTTGCAAAATAGGGTTATTCCACATCTTTCAATTCTTATCATTAGATGAAATTATTCTACAAAGAGACATTTTCCCTACTGTTTACCACTGATAGAGTTTACAGAAGAAAGGCACGATATTGGTGCCTTGAACACATTTTAATAAACACTTTGTGTCCATCATTCATTTGAAAATAATTTTAGTCAGGGTCTCCCTTAAGGTACCTCTTGCCTAACCTGTTATTCTCAGACTTTATGTAATTTAACTCCTTGATAGCATTTGCCAAAGGTACTTACTCCCATGTGGTTTTACTTCTCTTCAAAACACCACATTTTCCAACTGTTTTTGTAACTTCATTGAAGGCCCTTCCCAGTCCCTCCCTTGCAAACTTCTCCTCTTCCTTATACCTTTTAATGTCAGACAGGCCCAGCCTCCCAAATTTATATCTCCAGCCCCAATACCCCGCCACAATTCCAGAGCCATTTCCATCATGATGTCTAATATTTTCAGGCTTCACATGGTCTCCCCTTCTCCAAACCTGCACCCCTATTCTTCCCTATTTCAGGGGTCTTCCTCAGCTCCCCTCTCTCCCAGATCCCCAGTTTCAAAAGTTGTCCTTAATCCGATCACTGCTCACCTTTAGAAGCGTGTGTGTTGTCTTTCCTTAGCCCAGTCTTGAATTTCTGCTTTACCAAATATAAGGTAGAAAATCAGGCTTATCACGTTAATGGCCGCCATCAAGAAGAAGACTTTAAACCAAGCAGATTCTGGATCCTGAGGGATTAAAATTCTAAGTAATTATAAAATTATTGATTTTGTTTTGTGTTTTATAACATTTAAAATATAATATTAAAATAATATAGACTCGACGCAGGTCACTTAACTCATAAATAGCCAAAAGAAAGATCATCATTTCACTTTACGAAAGTAACCACTTTTATCTTTCTACTATATATATGTTTTCCAAAATTCTAGTTTGATCAGATATTGTTTATACACCAGTTTCTTGTAGTTCTTAATTAACTGATGTATCTTTTTGTTCCATTCTGATCTATTATTTCAACATTTTCAGCACCTTTGCAAATGTATCTTATGTAGCCAACATGTTGTATGACATAAACATAGATAAACAAGTAGAGAGACAAAGTATGGTTTTTTATTTTAATTGACAAATTTAACCTATTTTCATCTACTGTAATTTTTATTTTTTTAGGATTTATTATTGCCATATTATTTCATATTTTCATTGCAATGCTTTTTTTAAAAAAAATTTTGATTCACTTTGGAGAGATTGAGTTTTCTTCTACTGATTTAAAAGTTATCCATATTGCTCTTTCGGTGTTTATTCTTCAGATCTATACTCAAGTTGATGAAACTATCTTGACAGATCAAATGATATAGCTATAGAGATTTAAAAATGCATAGATAAGTATGTCTATTTATAGTTGATACATATCGAACTATTAAATACATAGATAGATGTATAAATCTTACCAATAATTCAGATAATGAATAAGTTTTTGGTATAAGGATGTCCCATGCATTTTGATAATGAAGCAAAGTCCTGTATTCACACTGAGAAAGTATTCCTTGTTTATCTGAAATGAAAATTTAACTGGGCATTCTTCGTCTTTTAGGTTGTATTTTTGCTAAATCTGGCTTATGAACATTTTTTGTACATGTTTCTGAGTGTATATATATTTGTTTATCTTGGAGTGAAGTTACTGTGCCATAAAGATACATAGCTTGAGATGCATAATTTACTAGGTAATACCTATTCTCAGAAGTGTTGTCCTGATTTACACTTCCACCATTTGTAACTAGTTTCCCTTTGCAGCACACCATTACTAACTCTTGCAGCACCAATCTAGTAGGTGTGCAGCATGAGCAAGATGTGATTTTTCATTTGCCCTTTATTTATTATCTGTTTGGATTTCACCTTGTAAAGTGCCTATTTACATCATTTTTTGTATTACTTTTTTCTCTTTTTCTTTTTTTTTGTGTTAAGTCTAGGAATATATTTTATTTTTTATTTTTTCTCTTTTTCTTATTGATTTGTAGTAACTGTATTTTGACTAAAAGCCGTTGGTGAGTAACATGTGTTACAAATATCTTTTCAAACTCAATGACTATCTAATCTATTAGTGGTATCTTTTGAGGAACAGAAGTTCTTAATGCAATCACATTTATCACTTGTCTTGATCTTTATGTTAGTACTTTTAATATCCTGTTTAAGAAATAATTCCCGGCTGGGCCCGGTGGCTCACGCCTGTAATCCTAGCTCTCTGGGAGGCCGAGGTGGGCGGATTGTTTGAGCTCAGGAGTTTGAGACCAGCCTGAGCAAGAGCGAGATCCCATCTCTACTAAAAATAGAAAGAAATTAATTGGACAACTAAAAATATATAGAAAAAAAAATTAGCCGGGCATGGTGGTGCATGCCTGTGGTCCCAGATACTCGGGAGACTGAGACAGGAGGATTGCTTGAGTCCAGGAGTTTAAGGTTGCTATTGAGCTAAGCTGATGCCACGGCACTCACTCTAGCCCGGGCAAGAGAGTGAGACTCTATCTCAAAAAAAAAAAAAAAGAAAGAAATAATTCCCTCTGTCAGGTCATGAAAATATTCCTCTGTATTATATT
The DNA here is from genome assembly GCA_963575035.1 of Avahi laniger. Taxonomy (NCBI): domain Eukaryota; kingdom Metazoa; phylum Chordata; class Mammalia; order Primates; family Indriidae; genus Avahi; species Avahi laniger. The sequence continues at coordinate 42,355 of CAUYSK010042184.1, read as the reverse complement.
ATAGAAACTTTATACTATGCTACAATTTTTAGATCTGCAGTCCACCTCTAATTGACATTTTTGTATATTCTTGTTATTCTCAGACCTTATGTAATTTAACTCCTTGAGAGTACTTGCCAAAGGTACTTACTCCCACGTGGTTTCACTTCTCTTCAAAACACCAAAATAAGATAAGTTAAATTTTATTTTTCTTCATAAGGATATTTAACCTGGCAGCATTTTATGATAAGCACATCCTTTCTTCACTGCTCTGCATATATGTGTGATCTTTCTGCACTCTTTAGTTCTCCCAATCTACTTGTGCCAATATCATAAGGTATTAATTTCCATAGTTTTGTAATATATCTTAATATTAGTTAAAGCAACTGTTTGAGCTTTTCTTGTTCAAGACTCGCTTGGTTATTCTTGGCCCTTGGTGAAATGCATGTCAATTGTATAAAGATCTTTTCAATTTCCACAAAAATAATTCAGGATTTTGATTGGGATTACATTGAATCTGCAGATCATTCAGGGGAATGGGGAGATATTTTACAATTTTGAGTCTTTTAATATATGAAAGTGCCATCTCCCTCCATTTATTTAGATTTCCTTTAATTTCTCTTAAATCTTTCTCATGTTTTTTTTGGTAGAGATCATATAAACTATTCATTAACTTTATTCTTAGATATATTATTTTTTCTTATGGTGTTACAAATGGTATCCTTTAAAAATTTTTATTTTCACTGTTTATTCAAGTATTTAGAAAATAATTCATATTGATATATATTTATACAGTATTTTACATCATTCTAAGACCTACTTATTAATTATAATAATTTATAAGTAGTCTCTGATTTTCTTTGAACATGACCTATAAATAATGCTAATTGTATTTTTTCTTTTTCCATTCTTATTTTTTATGTATTTGTTCCTTATATCATTTACTAGGACAAACGGCAAAATTTAATATAAATAAATAGTGACAGCAGACATCTTTTTTTTGTCCCCAATCCAGAGAGAAAATGTTTGATATCATACCAATATGTATGATATTTGTTGCAGGAATTTTGTACCTACTCTTATGTCCCATCAAAGGATAGGCAATTTTCATTTCAGCCTTATTTCTTGAATGTAGTCCCAACTTGCCCTAACTTAGGCTCTGAACTCTATTTTGTCCCCCTAGCTCCACGAGGTTGTGAAAGCTCTCCTCAACTTCTCCACTTCTCGGTTGTCTATTCCAGAAGGAGAGGGATGTTTTATAGGGACAAATCACCCAAACACCAGAATAATATTTATGGCCTAGATTGTGTCCCCATAAATTCTCCATACATTGTTACATCTATGTTACCTTCAAACATAAATATAAAACATTTGTGCAATTTTCCATCTAGTCTTAGAGAACAGAGCCAAATTACTGAGCTTGTCAATATCAGCAGCTGAATACGTAAAGTGTATTTCTTGTTTTCAAGATGTGTGGATTTTTCTACTTATCTTTTTTGTCTTTGATTTCTGTTATAATTTTAATTGTGATTGGAGGACATATTATGTATAACTTCAGCTTTTTTACAATTGCTAAAATTTACCTAATGGCACACAGTGTGTGGTTAGTTTGTGTAAATGTTCCAGGAGACCTTGAAAGAAATGAGGTTATTGAGTGGAGTATTCTATGTATGTCAATTAAAACAAATGTGTTGTTCAACTCTTTTATATTTTTCTCTTTACTGCAATGATTACTAAAGGTTGTATATTAAAATCTCCCATTATAACTATGCTTTTTTCATTATTTCTAGTATTTTTATTAATATTATATAACAATGTTTTATGTGCATACAAATTTACAGTTGTCATACTTCCCATTGAATTGAATCATGTATTAATATCATTATGAAGTGACTGTCCTCATCTCTAGTGATACTTTATATTTAAAGTAGCTGCTGGTAAGTCTAATTTATCTACTAATTTTGTTTGCCTTATATTTGCACCTCCTCTTCTATATTGCTTTTTCTCTCCCTTCTTGCCTTCTTTTAGATAAAGTATTCTTATCATTTCATTTTTCTCTCTAATTTATGTACCTTTTCCTATTTTTTTAGTTATTAGAAATTACAATACATATTTTTTAAAATATTGTTTTATTGTTACAAAATACTTAATACTAAATACTTAATAAGAATTAATTAAATTTAAAATGTCAGCTTTATTTAAATAACTTAGATAAAAATCTGATATCTGTTGATTATATTTGCCATTTAATTGAAAATTTTTTTATTATAGTTAGATACACATAAAATTCACCATCTTAACCATTTTAAGTGTACCATTAAATGGTATTAAGTACACTCATATTGTTGTGCAACCATCTCCACCATCCATCTCCAGAACTCTTTATATCTGGCAAAACTGAAACTGTACTCATTAAACACTAACTCCCCATCTTCCCCTCCCCCAAACCCCTGGCAACCACTGCCATTTAATTTTAATGCATGGTTCTGAACAGTTTCAAAGAAAAGTTTTTTGAAACATGAAAAAATTTAAATATTTTGATTTTTACCACCTGACTTGTGATAGATACATCAATTGAGAAAGAAATAAACTTTTATAGTTTTTAGCTACTGGTATTTGGGATTGTTAACACTGTAGCTGTGTCTATTCAACTTATCCAGTGAGTTCCCGATTTTGTTTTTTGAGTTTTCTATTTTTAAAATTTATTTTAGTATTTTTCAAATATTCTATGTGAATTGTTACATTCTTGAGTCTTCTACAGAAACTTTCAAGCTTTAGTTATACTTCTTTTAACAGAGTAAGCATATCGATTTTACAATCCAATTTGATATTCCTATTATTTGTCGTCCTTGGAGTCTATTTCTTGTGCTGTTGTTGTTTGTTGTTCTGCTAATCCTCTCTTATTTTGTCATGCCTCTTCCCTGTGCCTGGTTGTCTTTGGTTGTCTGCAGAAGCTGTACTTACAAAACCATTCTAGGGACAGTTTGATGGGTGATGCCATCTTCCTCCAGGTAGTGCTTTTGCTTGCTTCTTTCTGGCTCACTTGGGGGCACTAGGACTCCTGAACCACTTTAAATTAAGGCTTGATATTTTCTGTCTACCCAAATGACTCAAAGCAGATCATTGAGGACTAGTTTATTTCTGTTCATCTTTACTCCTTGGGTGCAACTCTTAGAGGGTCTCAGCTTAAAACACTTTAGTTCTCAGGGCCTCACCTTTGGCCCAGTCCTGGAGAGCTGCCAAAAAATCAAGAGTCCTCACTCTAGCAGAAAAGTAATTCCTGATCCTTTGCTTAGTTTATTCCGTTCCTAGCTTGTCCCAGATATTGCCTCTTACAGCTTTCTGTCTCTTTAATTCTCTGAAGTTTCACAGAAGATGCTTTTTTTCTATTTTTTCAGCCTTTTAAATTGTCTTTATTAAGAGAATTGGCTCAAATTACTTACTGTTCCATTAATGGAAACAGAAGCCTCATTAATTTTATTTTTAGCTGTATTTAATATGAAATTTTTAATTTCAATTTTTATATTTGTAATTGCCAGACGTTAGATTTTATTCATTGTGAAATCTCATGTTTCTTATTTATATTTTCAAACCTCTCTTTTACTTCTTTAAATATAGAATCAATTTCCAATATCTCTGAGGGTCTGATTCTGTGAATTTTCTTTTTTGTTATTTTTTTAATTTTATCTAACTCTTACAAATGATATCTTATTTCTTGAAGTGTTTTGTGGTCTTTGATTGTGATACCTTATTCACTGAAACTGCATAAAGAATTCTGCATAAAGAAATTCTGGAACATGAATTCAGGGTGTGTTTCTCCAGAAAAATTTTATTGGCTTCTACTATATTAGACATTTGTGGACTACTTGAAATTCAATTCTTAGCTTGTGGCATTTGGAACAAATAGGGTTTCAGTTTGGGCCTCAAACCTTTATGAAAGTTGGTTTACTGTTTCTAATGCTCAGAAGAATCTTTATTCAGTTTTCCTCTCCCTCTGAAGCAGAGGTCGAAGTAGACAAGTTAACTTACTAGGCACAGACAACTTTGGACAGTTGTGGAGCCACATTTCCTCCCACATTTTGGAAGTTATCAGAGAAGTTAGCTCAGCTAACAACTTTTGGAAGTCAGCTCTGCATACCTGAGGGAGAACAGTCTGTAGCAGGCACTGTGCTCAGAAGAAGAAAACAGGCTCTAGTCACCTGGAGTTCCCCCTTTCTAATGAGGCCACTTCTCTGACCAGGGAGCTTCCATGGTTCTAGTGAAGTTTTCTGCCTTTTTGATACCAGAAGTATGGAGAGTGTGGTGGTAGAGGGCTACTCTCTATGGGAAATTTGGCCATGGTGCACACAGACCGTCTCTCCCTGGCCCAGCTATGGGATAAAGAGCATTTGGAAGAATTGCCTACATACTATTAATTCTTAGCTTATAAGCTTTCCTTCAAATAAACTATCTATGATTCACATGGTGCTAGTGGTGCGAGGGTGTAGTCCTTAGTGATTAAAGATTTATTCTATCGTTTCCATTCTGACTCTTCTTTTTGGGGTGGTTTTAGAATATTACTCTAATCTTCTATAATACTTGTTCATTATTACTGAGGATAAAGATCACCCAGTATGGAAATGACCCAAGGCAGCCAGTGGCTTCAGTGGTCATTTACCTCCCTGGAATCAAACTCTTCTTTCATTCTTAATCTCTGAAATTTTCTCTTACTTTTTTCTTACATCTTATTTCTCTTACATCTTTTCCAGATGAGGCATGTGTACAAAATGACTATTAAAATTTGCCAGGGCATTTTAAGTGTTCTTAACAGGAAGATTTCAGATAACTTTGTCCATGACTCTTAAAGAAACTTAAGTCAGCCTTCGCAGAAGTAATTGTTTTGGTCATTGTTTAACTCTATTTACTCCTGATTTTTCATTCTTTTCCTAACAAAACTGTATCTTGTTACTTATATTACCACCCACCCAATCAAATGTGTTTTGATCAAATCAAATATTCATTATTAAAGATAACAAAGGTCCACTTCTGTTCCAATAGTCAATGACTGAAGCATGCCCAACATAGCTAATTGATATATAATGAGAAAGAAATTGTGTTATCTGTAGTTTTGGAGGGATGCCAGATTTGACCAAGTTAATTTTCACACGACACAAAATCTCACAACTGAACTCCTGCTGGTATCTCCTCTACAGTTTTTCATATAGGTATTGCCTTTTTTCTCTGTACAGTTAATATTGGAAAAATAACTGTGCATATTTCCATGTTCCTTACCTGACTAAGGATCAATCCAGTCAAAGTGGAAGAAATTAGTGCTCCTGTTATTCCAATGAAAGATGTAAATGCTTTAAGAAATCCATAATATCTATACAAAAGAAGAATAATACACAAATGAAGTTTAAAAGGGATAATTGCTGATTTTGTGAATTAACCATTCCTACTTCTCAAATTCCACTAAAATGTCAGAAAAAGTATATAAATATAAGCAACTTTCTAGTTTTACCACAAAGTCAGAAACATTGGCATTAGCAGTGAAGAATATTAAGATATTAAGAAAATGGGGCTATATTCAGAGTAAAATTCAGCAGATTTAGGAAGCACATAAATACAGTTGAGTTCAGAAGGTGATGTGTATTGGTAATGGGACTGATTTGGGCTTAATAAAAAATAGAAGGGCTCTGTTCACCTGGTCTGGTCCCACAGTAACAGCGCTACTGACCCCAAGAATTGCTCCCAATATTCAGGCAAGGAAACCAGAAGCCTAGTTTACAAGCAACTATGATTAGCCAATCCTGGATGCTCAAACTAATTTCAACAGGAAATAAGCTACAAAAGCAGGGAAACCACAGGATAATAGGTAAAGAGGGGTCAAATCCATCAGCCATGAAGAACAAGGAAGTGCCTTTTGGAAAGCAGCATAGTGTCGATTAATCAAGACATGAGTTCAGTCCAGGACTAGGAGTCTCTGTTTTTCCTCCTCTGCAGATTTTACCATTAAAATTTTGTGTTTCCAGGTCTTCCCTTTTATTAGAAGGAGAGTTTTTTGTTTGTTTCATTATGTTCACTTTGTTTTATTTGCCTAAGTTTAGCCCATTCCTACTCTGCTTTTGCATGTTGAATGTGGGAGGAGGTGTATAGTTTGTTTAATAATTTATGGGTCCCTGGTGAGAGAGGAGTCATATCTCGACCTAGAGTCCTTGGATGTTGAGCTGTATGCAGTCATTCGGTAGAATCTGCATTGTCTCTTTTTGGGGAGCTGCAGAGTGTGTTCTAATGTGTGAAGAAGAACATTTATGGTTTTGAGCAGCCTCAGGTGCAGACTGAGGTGGAAACTGTAAATTGTCCCCAGTATTCATTGTTCCCTTTTTCATTTTAGCAATAGAACCCCTGGAATTTAGGTGGGAATTGGGGACCCTTATGACTTTTATGAGCCCTTGTCACTTTTGTCTTCATGAGCCCCTTATGAAGGGCATATATTAAAAATATTAAAAATTTTATTTTATGACTTCTTTGGTATAAAGACAAATACATTAACATTACACATTACTATATTTTCTTCCCACTAAGTTTCCTGAGGGGGTAAAAAGATATTTTTTTCCATGTAAGAGTTTATTTTTTCTCTTCCAATTTTAAAATAAATTAAAACATTTTCATGGGTTCCTAAAAATATTGTAGGCCTTAAGTACTGTGCAACTGGGAGAAATATGATTATCCAATTAATAGTGCATTTTAATTTACATATATTCTACACCTTATTAGGTAGTATTCTTTTTCTATTTTTTTAAACATTTTACTTTATTTCTTTTTTTAAAATATAATTTTTATTTCAAAATATTAGGGAGTACAAGTGTTCTTCTTACATGGATAAATTGTATAATGCTGATATCAGGGCTTTTAGTGTGCCCATCAACAGAATAATGTACATTGTCCCCGATAGTTAAGTTTTTATCCTTCACTCCTCTCTCAACCTCCCCTCTTCTTAGTTTCCAATGTCCTTTACACCAGTAGTCCCCAATCTTTTTGGCGCCAGGGACTGGTTTCATGGAAGACAATTTTTTTCACAAGGGTGGGGGGCTGGGGTGGGCAGGGTGGGGAGTTCAGGTGATGATATAGCTGTAAATACAGATGAAGCTTCACTTGCTTGCCTGTCCCATCACTCACCTCCTGCTGGGCCCTCCCCACTTTCTGAGTTTCATGAAAGATGACTTTTCTTGGGAGGTGGCGGGGGGAGGGCAGAGCTCTGCTGCTGGTCCCTAACAGGCTGCATGCTGATATCAGTCCACAGCCAGGGGATTGGGGACTGCAGTTTCACACTACTTTATGATCATGTGTACACATTATTTAGCTCCCACTTTATTAGTGAGAACATGTGGTATTTTTTTTATCAGTCCTGAGATACTTCACTTAAGATAATGTCCAGTTCTATCCAAGTAGCTGCAAAAGATATTTCAATCCTTTGTATGGCTGAGTAGTACTCCATGGTGTGTGTGTGTGTGTGTGTGTGTGTGTGTGTGTGTCTCTCTCTCTCTCTCTCTCTCACACACACACACACACACACACACACACACACACACTACATTTTCTTTATCTACTTGCCGATTGATGGACACTTTGATTCTTTGTCTTTACGATTGTGAATTGTGCTGAGGTAAGCATTCAGATACAGGTGACATTTTGATATATGGCTTCTTTTCCTTTGAGTAGACACCCAGTGGTGGGATTGCTGGATTGAATGGTAGGTTTACTTTTAACTCTTTCAAGAATCTGTATACTTTTTTTCCATAGGGATTGTACTAATTTATAGTCCCACCAACAGTGTGTAAGTGTTCCTTTTTCACCCAACCCTCACCAACCTCTATTTTTTTGAATTTTTTAAATAATTGCCATTTTGATATCTCATTGTGGTTTAATTTGCATTTCCCTAGTGACTAATGTTGCTGAAAATGTTTTCATATGTTTTTTGGCCATTTGTATATCTTCTTTTGAAAAAATGTGTTCATGTATTTTCCTGCTTTTTAATGGGATTATTTGGTTTTGTCTTGCTAATTTGTTTGAGTACTTTGTAGATTCTGGATATTAGCCCTGTGTTGGATGTATGGTTTGAAAATATTTTCTTTCATTCTGTAGGTTGTTTACTTATTCTGTTGATTATTTCCTTTGCTGTGCAGAAATTTTTAATTTAATTAAGGCTAGATTATTTATTTTGTATTGTTTCTGTATTTGCCCTTGGGTAATTAGTCATAAATTCTATGTCTAGGCCAATGTCTAGAAGAGTTTTACCTATGGTTTCTTGCAGAATTTTTATGACTTCAGGTCTTACATTTAGATTCTTATTCTATCTTGAATTAATTTTTTATATGGTGAGAGATAGAAATCCTGTTTCAGTCTTCTGCATGTGGCTATCCAATATTTCCAGGACAATTTATTAAATGGAGCTTCCTTTCCCTGGTGTATATTTTTCTCAGCTTGTCAAAAACCAGTGGGTTGTAGCTATATGGTTTTATTTACTATCTGGGTCCTCTATTCTGTTCCATTGATCTATGTCTCTACTTTATACCAGTCCCATGCTGTTTTAGTTATAGGGAACACAGTTCTCACTAATAAAGTGGGAGTTAAACAATGTGTACACATGGGTCATCAAGTACTGTTTTTTGGTGTAATATTATTTAAAGTGAGATAATGATGCCTCTAGATTTGTTCTTTTTTCCTTAAGATTGCTTTTGATTATTTGAGCTTTTTTAGTTCCATATGAAGTTTAGGATTATTTTTTCTAGATCTGTGAAAAATGATGTTGGTATTTTGATGAGAATTGTGTCAAATTTGTAAATCATTTTGGGCAGTATGGACATTTTAACAATGTTGATTTTTTCAATCCATGAGCAAGGAATGTTTTTTCATTTGTTTTTGTCATCTATGATTTCTTTCATCAGTGTTTTATAGTTCTCCTTGTAGAGATCTTTCACTTCCTTGGCTAAGTATATTCCTAGGTATTTTATTTTCTTTGCGGCTATTATAAATGGTATTACATTATCGATTTGATTTTCAACTTGAATGTTATTAGGGTATAGAAATGCTACTCCTTTGTGTACTTTAACTTTATAACCTGAGACTTTGCTGAATTTATTTATCAATTCTAGATGTCGTTCGGTGAAGTCTCTTAGGGTTTTCTAGATACAAGATCATGTCATCAGCAAACAGGAATAATTTGACATCCTCTTTCCCTGTTTGGGTAGGATGCTGTTTATTTATTCTCTTGCCAGATTATTCTGGCTAGGACTTCTGGTATTAATTTGAACAAGAGTGGTGACAATGGGTACTTTTTTGTTCTAGTTCACAGGGGGAAAGCTTTTAACTTTTCCCCATTCAGTACAATGATGGCTATAGGTTTTTCATATATAACTTTTATTATTTTAAGATATGTTCCTTTATTGCCCAGTTTCTTGAGGATTTTTATCATGAAGGGGTATTTGATTTTATCAAATGCTTTTTCTGCATCTATTGAGATTATCATATGGTCTTTGTTTTTGCTTTTGTTTATGTAGTTAATCACATTTATTGATTTGCATATATTGAACCATCTTCCTGATTCAGAGTTGGGAGTTTCTGTGTTTCCAATAATTTATCCATTTCCTCTATGTTTTCTAGTTTGTGTGCATACAGGTTATCAAAGTAGTAATGAATGATATTTGGTATTTCTGTGGTATTAATTATAATCCCTTTTCATTTGTGAATGAGCTTGTTTAAGTCCTTTCTCTCTTTCTGGTTAATCTAGCTAGAGGCTTGTTGATTTTGTTTATCTTTTCAAAGAATCAACTTTTTGCTTCATTGATCCTTTGTATTACTTTATTGGTTTCCATTTCATTTAATTCTTCTCTGAGCTTTGTTACTTCTTTTCTTTGCTTGTCTTTGCTTTGGTTTGTTGTTCTTTTTGTAATTCCTTGAGGACTAACATAGTTTGTTAATTTGTGATTTGTCTTTTTGATGTAAGCATTTAGGGCTATGAATTTTCATCTTAGCAAAGCTTTTACTGTACCCCATAGTTTTGGGAAGCTAATGTTGCCTTTGGCATTTAATTCAAAAAATTTTTTATTTCCATACTGATTTTGTCAGTAACCCAAGTATCATTCACCAACAAGTTGTTTAATTTCCATGTTTTCATGCAGTTCTGAGTGTTTCTCTTGGAATTGATTTCCAGTTTTATTTCAGTGTGGTCTGAGAAGATACATGGTATTATTTTGATTTTTAAAATTTTCTGAGACTTTTTTTGTGGCCTAGCATCTGATCTACCTTGGAAAATATCCCACGTGCTGATGAGAAGAATGTATGTTCTTTAATTTTTGGATAGAGTGTTCTGTAAATGTCTGTTAAGTCCATTTGTTCTAGATTCCCATTTAAATTCAGTGTTTCTTTGTTGATTTTTTGCCTCAGTGCTCTGTCCAGTTCTATCAATAGACAGAATGTTGAATTCTGCAGCTATTATTATGCTGCTGTTTATTTCTTTCCTTAGATCTAGTAGAATTTGCTTTATAAATCTGGGAGCTCCCGTTTTAGATGCATATATATTTTGCATTATTATATCTTCTTGTTGAATTGATTCCTTTATCATTTTGTGATGACCATCTTTGTCTTTTTTTTTTTTTTACTGTTGTTGTATTAAAGTCTAATTTATCTGATGTGAGAATAGCTACTTCTATTCACTTTTGGTTTCCATTTGCATGGAATATTTTTTTCCACCCCTTTACCTTGAGTCTGTGAGAATCTTTGTGGGTTAAATGGGCTTCTTAAATGGATTTCTTAAAGCAGATATTTGGGTTGTGTTTTGTTTATAAAATCCATTCAGCCATTCTATATCTCTTAAGGGGGGGGCATTAACTCCTTTCACACTCATTGTAAGTATTGATATATCAGATTCCAGTCATCGTTTTGATCGTTACCTAGTTGCTTGTTATTTTATTTTATTTTATTTCAGAAGTTTACTGGTGGACAAACATTGTGATTACATAAATTGCTTTTCTACCATTTGAGTCAAAGTTATAAGTGTTTGTTCTTTCCCTTGTGTAACTGTTTTATAAGAGCAGTGAGTTTTAACTTTTGGGTGTGTTTACACTGGTGAATATCAATTCTATTCCATGTATAGAATTCTTTTAAGCATTTCTTGTAGGAGGTCTAGTGGTGACAAATTTTCTTAGTGTTTGCTTGTCTGGGAAAGATTTTATTTCTCTTTCCTTATGAAACTCAGTTTTGAGGACACAAAATTCTTTGCTGGCATTTATTCTATTTAAGGAGACTAAAGATAGGACTTCATTCCTTTCTGGCTTGCAATATTTCTGTTGAGAATTCTGCTGTTATTCTGGTATGCTTTCCTTTGTAAGTTACTTAATGTTTTTACCTCATGGCTTGCAAGAGTTTCTCTTTCACATTGACTTTGGCTGGTCTGATGATTGTAAACCTTGAGAACGCCCTTCTCCCAATGAATCTCCCAGGTGTTTATTGAGCTTTTTGCATCTGGATGTCTAAATCTCTAGCAAGATCAGGGAAACTTTTCTCAATTATTCCCTCAAATAGGTTTTCAAAGCCTTTTGCTTTTTCTTCTTTACTTTCAGGGATATCCATGATTCTTATATTTGGTCTTTTTACATAATTCAACATTTTTCATAGACTTTGTTTGTTCCTCTTGTGTCTTTTTTTCTTTATTCTTGACTGACTGTATTAATTTTAGAGGTTCTATTGCTTTTTATAAATATATCTATGCTTTCAGTAAATTTTTCATTCATTTCCTGAATTAGTTTTCTAGTTTCTTTGAATTGGTTTTCCATTTTCTCTTTGATCTCATTAAGCTTCCTTATAATCCATATTTGAAATTCTTTATCTGTCATTTCAATATTTTCATTTTGGTTGGGAACCATTTCTAGAGAACTGGTGTGCTCTTTTGGAGGGGGAGTCCTTTCACTCTGATTTTTCATGCTTCTGGAGTTCCTGTGCTGATTCTTTCTCATCTGAAACTGCTGCCATTTCTTGTTTTTGGATTTTCTCTTCTTTAGATGGGAGTTTTTTGTCCCATTCACTCTTAAGATTGTGTCTATGGCATATGTTAGGTAAGGAACTTTGGCTTTGCTTGTAGATATTTTGCTAATGATTTAGCTTCTGGATGGATATCTTGATTATAAATATCCTTAGTTTGGTGGTTTTCTCAATTGTTAGTTATTTGTAGGCTGTAGCAGTGGTGTGCTATGTGTGTGGGTAGATTCCTTGTCTCTTGTTAACAAGGGGAATTAGAGGTATTCAAAATATTTTCTCTTTCTCCAATCCTGTGATTTTCTTAACAGTGTTAATTATAATGGAATTCCCAGTTTAATCTCTGAGACAGTAGGTGGTGCTGTGGGTAAAAGTCAGCCACACTCTGTATGATTGAATTGGTAAATGCTATAATGGATTGTATAAGTTGTCCTCCCTGCCAGGAGGTGGCTCTTGTAGGAGAGAGACAGCTGCACTGGTGTTTTTTGTCACCCATGACCAGCTCTAGTTAATCAGAAAAAGCACTCAGACATCCCAGGCAGTGGGTAAGGCCCTAGGGCTCCCATGGGACTCCTTAATTTCCACCACAGCAGAAGTGGGTGGAGAAGTGAGTCTGGGTGGTGTTGGGTCAAGTGAGCCTATGTTCAGGCTTCACAAATATAGACATGCAAACTGTCTTAGCAGGGGTTAAGGTCAGCTCCCAGGCTGCTGGGGAAAGCCACCAAAGAGGGGCTGAAGTATCCCCTTCCTCACCAAGCCAGAAATTCGGCTTGCTACCAGCAATAATGCTGCAGTCTTGGTGCCTTCCTGCCCAGAAGCTGACCCAGGAACAAAAACATGGCTTTCCTGTGGGGGCAGGGTGCTCCATGAGTACACTGCAGCTCAGACCCACACCACAATTTCCTTTTAGTTCTGTGCAGGTGGACTCCCTCACTTCTTGAGATTAGTTTACAAATCTCCGCTCTGTGTCCCTGAGCAACAAGATCAAGTCATGGGGGTATAGGTTCCCACCTGCAGTCCTGTCCCCTGATATCCCAAGTTCAATCCCTGACTGTTCCAGGGAGAATCATGCTAGTCCTGAGTTACCCATGGAGTGCTCAGGCAGGCTTAATGTCTTTCCACTTCAGGGAATGCCTTGCCCTGCTGGAGCAGCCAGACATGCAGCACTGGGGAGGGCTGGCAGGTGGAAGCTCACATCTGAGCACTCCTTTGTCTCCTGCAGGTCTTTAAGAGGAAAAGCACGAGCCCCAGTCTCTGTGGAAGCCTCTGTGTGGTGGATGTGCCAACAGAGGGGAAGCATCAGTTCCTGAGAACCGTGGATCAATTGTCCCTGCATTCAGCACCTCTGCTGACTCATGTGGGAATTACCATTCGGCAGCAGTGCTTATGGAGGGGTGGGGGAGAAGAATCTGAATGGAGGAGAGCTGGTACTGTGGTCCCCTTTGTCGTGAGGGGCTCCCCTGGCTTCCTACACTCTCCTCTCCCCTGAAGGCAGAATGCTTTGTATTTCCAAACTCTAGGATCACACAGTTCCCCTGGGACCCACCAAGCCCCTGTGGCCACTGCAGTCTGGGCAGTTTTGGGAAATGTTTATGTGGGGACCAATGACAAGAAAACTGAAGGGCTGAAGGTCTCTCCCAAAGACAAAGGCACAAAATGGGTGGAACACAGTATGGTACCCACCACCTTGGCTCACGTCTGTGGTGAGGGGGGCAACTCTAAGGGAGCTGGCAGCCTGGTGCTCTGTTTTCAGGAAGCTCCTAGTTCACTGGTGGCAGCAGCTTTTGGGCTGATGGGGATAGAGAAGCTGTCCAATAGTTTGGGAGCCTGAAGTCTGCCAGAGATGTGAGAGGAAGAGAAACAAACATCCCCACCACCCTTTCCACAAGGCTCCAGATTCCTCAGGTGTTGATCTCTGCTGAAATCTTGTTCTTTCTTGTTCTATTATTCCGCAACTTCTCCCTGTGGAATCTCCGGTAGATTCTGACACTTTTTTTCTCAGAATTACACCTGGGCTATGTTTTTTTTTTTTTTTTTCCCACCTAAAACTTTTCCTTCTTTCATTTTGATGTCTCTAGTCAGCCATCTTGCTGCTCTCAAAACATCTAAGTTAATAAATCTTAAGTCAACATCAGTGAGAGAAGTGATACTCATTCCATACTAAAAATCAAAAAATGATATGAAAATCATTAAGAAAGTCAGTTCTGATGCATAAATTGTGACTAGAAAGTGACGTTATTCACTATACAGAGTCATATGATTTTTCCCTTTTTTTGCTATTGACAACTAATTTTAAATGTACTAATTAAGATATCTCTATGGAATTTCTCCCAACATGTCCTAGAAGGAAAATTCTTTCCTATGGATATATTATGGAGCAGTTATTAAATATTTATTAAAATGCTTAACATAGTACTCCCAGTAAAAGAACAAAAGTTTAAAAATGAATCCTTTAACACTAGCATGAAGTTTTTTGTATAAAAGTTAAAAATAGAGAAAAATAGCTTATTTGGAGTAATTATGGGAAGACATGTTAAAGCTAATGACATTAAAATCAGCTAGTAACCTATTTAAAATTTATAGCTGCATTTAATATGACATAGTTTTTAAATCCCTAAAATTATCTGTTCCTTTGCTGGATTACTTTTGGATGAATTTATTAGAGAAAAAACAATCCAAATTAAACTCTCTATTGAAGACAAGTGTACCCACTCTTTTGTTATTGTTTTTATTATGAGGAAAATAGAACTATGGGGAACTTTGAAAGGATATTCTGAAGATTGTTGTTAGGTAAGTTTGAACCACTATGAACAAGACTGACTTAGGCTGAGCTACTTCTTTAAAGAAATCCCACCAAATTCTTTCTTTAAAATAATGAGAATTACTTTGTGGTGTGTGAGACTATAATTCTTCTGTGAGAGGTCAGAGTAAACATTTGATGGCAAAATTCATAAAATAATCATTTTAGGTCCATTTCCTTTGGCTTTGCTCACTGTTTATATAGTGGTGTGAGGGTTTCAGTTACTGCTCTGTTTGTGAAGTTTAGCCTTGTTTGTCTAGAGTAACTCTGGGAAATAATGGAATGAGTATCCGATGTCTAATGATTAAAGCACAGAAGACAATTTTACATGTAACTACAATAGGGTAAAGTATATAAATATCTATCTCCTTTAATACTTCTCTCTATAAAATGAAAACATTTTGACCTTTAAGTGATCATAAAATTTAATGTTCAACTGGAACACTTTTGAAAGTGAAAGTGATTAGGAAAAGAGGCATGAATCAGGCCAACTGGAACCCATGTTCACCTTACTCAATAAACATCTTTGGACCATTTTGCTTCTATTTTTTTTTCTGGCATTATCAACACTTTTATGTTTATCCTTTGTTTTTATGGATTATCTTCATATCCAGCTATCATTATCACACTATATTTGCAACATACTTATGGAATTCAAAGCTAGATATGTCAATAAATTTATTTTTATGGGTATCTTCAGATAAAGTTCATTTACAGTCAGCAATTATATTAAATGAAGAGCACTATGATCTTTCTCAGAGTAATTATCATGCTAAGATTATTGCTTGCACAAAAAGAGTCATAAGAGGCTTTATTGCAGTAACATATAAGATCCTGAACCTTCTGATCATTTTATCTCTAGAGCACATAATGCATTTTTTCACATTAAGTACTGAAATTACAGTTCATTAAAAATTACATATTTAGAATAATCATTCTCAGACATTTTTAAAGGATAAAAATACTTACATATATTTTGGAACTACCTGATTTGTGAATTGTGTTATACATACTCACCGCATGCAGACAGTGGGCATGTTTAGTAAGGGAACTAGAACTGTAACTAAAACAAATGAAAGAGATATTCTTTCAATGGTAGAAGTGATCACATTGTCTAACAATTTCATAAGTATATATATATTTTTGGATTGTATTCCTCAAGCTTTGTATAATTGTATCTTTTTGATAATCCTCAGTTCCCTCTAATTACAGATCACATGTGCAGTGCTAGTAATAATGATATATTATTTTATTGTTTTATTTAATTTTTATGGGTAACAAATTTACTTGGCTTAAAATCCGTGTGTGTGTGTGTATGTGTGTGTGTGTATTGTATAGCAGTTTCAGGCTTTCAGAAAAATTGAGCAGGAAGTATAATTCCCATATGTCCCTTCCCCATCCCCCATTATTAATATTTTGCATTAGTAGGGCAATTTCTAAGAATTCACAAACCAATATTGATATAATATTACTAACTTAAGTCCATGGTTTATATTAGGTTTCATTTGTTGTGGTGTACAATCTATGGATTTGACAAATATTACATTTAGTTATGTATATTCACTACTGTATCATCATACAAAGTAATTTCAATGATTTCTACTCCTTTGCACAAACTGATCTTAGTGGTATCACTGATAGCATATTCATGAGTCAATCCAATAGTCCTCTGACTTGATCTTTCAACAACACATGACAGTGGATCCTTCATACATTTTTTCACTGACCTCTGAGACCACATATTCTCCTTATTTTTATTTTTTTCTTCCTATTCTATTAATTATTTCTCAGCCTTTACTGGTTTCTCCTCTTCTCAGTAATCTCTTAGTAGAGTAATGTTCCAAGGCTGATTCTTTGCTCCTATTTACTTCTTTGTCTATACTCACTAACTCAGTGATCTCACCCAGTCTCATGATTTTTGATAACATATAATAATATACAAGGCCCATCTGGAAAGTTTCCAGCCATGTAATAGAAAACATAGAGACATTTATTGAAGACAATACGAGATACAAGAAACATTGTACTTAGGATATTGATGCCTCAGTCCCTTTCAAAGCAGGCACCTTGGGACCTCACACAGTCCTCCCAAGTGTCTCTTAACCTAACCCGTAGGTTAAGAGGCATGAATCACGTTCCACATTCTCAGGTGTTCTGTTTATTGTAGACCTTCTAGGGCTTGGATCACTTTCAACAGATGCTTGGCCATCTTGGAAGCTTTTGTGCCGCACTTTTACTTGTGCTACACTCATGGCGTCGTCCCCAAAAGCCTTCTGAATCATCTGAATAGTTTCCATGGAGTAATGTTCCAGCTTAATGCAAAATTTGATGCAAATTTGTTGCTTTACTCACTCAGTCATTTTGAATGTGAGGGTCACACAATTATACATGCTCACTCAACAGCTAACTAGAGACCCACTGACTAGTACAGTAAAGTTGTCATTGTTCACGCATGCGCATTCCATTACACTAGCCTTGACTGACAGGTTACATTGATGTTGTGCAAACCGTTCTCGTTATATTAACAATGGCTGGATACTTTCCAGACTCTCTCTCTATATATATTATACACATATATATACACCTAAATGTTTTAACATTTACTTATTTATGGCTTTAAAATAGGTTTCTCTCTGACAATCTGAATGTATATATTCAACTTTTTCTTTGATGTCTTATCTTGGATGTCTAAAAGATATTTTAAATTAAAACAACTAATAATTTTCATCCTTCAATCTGACTTCCCACAGTTTTGCCGGTTCAGTTGATGGCAAATCCATTCTGCCAATTGTTCTGTTCAAAAGGCTCAGAGTCATCCTAGACTCCTCCATTTCCATCAAATTCTACATCAAATTCATAGAGAAATCTTATCAGTTCTAACATTAAAGTATTTCCAGAATCCAATCAACTTCTACTTCCTTCACTCCTGTCACTCATATCTGCGTCACAATGATATATAAATTAAATTATTGTAGTAACTCCTTAAACACCTTCTCCCCAGCCCATATCCGTGGTTGTTGCCCAACTGTCTATTATTATAAGAGTACTAAGAGTAATTCTTTAAAAACATCAGTCAGATAATGTCACCCTTTGTTAAAAATCCTGCTTTGGCTCCCCATTTCACTCTGAGTAAATGTCAGTGTCCTTTCAATGGCTGCCAGTCTCACATATTATAATTATACACCAGCATCATTTCTCCTAAATCTCTCCCTGTTGCTCCACTCAAGCCATACTTGCTCCTTGCATGGCCACACCAGACACATTCACCCATATGGCCTTCACACTTGTGGCATTCTCTTCCTGGAGTACTCTTACCTCCGTAAGCTTTGCCTGAGTTCTACTTTTTCATTTATGCCTTCTCTTCCCCTGATCTACTTTTGAAATTATTATTTAATAACATTTATCACTTGCTAACACATTACCACATAATTTACTTATCATGTTTATTGTTTATTATCTAGACAATAAGCTCCTTAAAGATACTAATCTTTGTTTTGTTTTGTGCACTAATAATCCAAGGACACAGAACTGTGCCTAGCACATAGTGGACACTCAATAAATATTTGCTAAATACATCCTTTGCTATGGTTTTATTTTTTTCATGCCATTTAAAAATATTAATGCTGGGAAAACACCAGAATGTGTCCTGTGTAGAGTTTAAGCATGTCATTAGTAGAAGACAGAACTGATCATTGTTGTACCACTGTGATGTATCATCATGTATATATCACCATAAGACAAATTAAGTTTAGATAAGATAAAGCTGATGTTTTACAATGTGAACTATTAACAGTAAATGTTCAGCGATTAGGGTAAGGAAGTGGAAAAAACTAGATTCTTATATTTTTAAAGTACATATGAATTATAATTATTTAGTTCTCATTACAATATAACAGCTCCTATAATATCCTCCATCTCTTCCTGTTTCTCTCTCTCTTCTATTTTTCTCCATTTCTTTTTATTTCACTGTTATGTATTATTTCTTTAGCATTTACAAATGTAAAATATCTACTACTGGATTGCATATTAGCAGTTGTTGGAAAAGGGAGTACTTATAATTTTCCTAAGAATAAATTTATAGACCATGTTTTATTTTTATTTTGAATTGTAATACAGATATCCTAGCTTGTGATATATTTTGAGAAAACATGAAAGATTTTCTGTTTTAAAACACATTTTAGGTACTGACAAATGAACCAGTTTTCAGGTAAAAAAATTTAATAATAATATATATGAAAACGAGATTCTCGGAACAAGAATGCTTGATTTTCACTCATCTAAGAAAGATAAAAGAAGAAGATTTCATCTCTCCTGGGATATCTGGAGAGCCAGTGGTTTTCTTTCTTTTTTAAAAATTAAGCTAGATGGATATCTGTCTTCTTATATTATGTGCAGACCTTGGACATATATATCACTGTCGAAATCACCATTGACACTATAAGAGATACAAAACATTTTAAAAGCTATAAATTGAGAGTTTCTAATTAAAGTTATAAAAGTAAAAACAAACACTCATGTGTTTATGAAATAAGAAAAAGAGATGATCAACCTTTTATAATTCCAAATTTTAATTAAATCCCAATATTAATTAAAAACTTAAGTTCGTCAATATACAAAATGTGACTAATAGATATGTAAGAATTGAAATATTACAATAAAAGTGGAGAAGGGATAAAGTATATCCCTTACCACAAAAATATTTTTAGACAGAAATTTTAGTCATTTTATTACTGACCACCAGAGGTATTAATTTGTTAAATCTTATCTATTAGCCTTGGCATTGACCAAATTTCCCAATAAGGGCTCCGTCTCCATAATTATGGCTATTTTGGAATTATTTCCCTTCTCCATCTTCTTTTTTTTTTTTCCTCAGTAAATGTTTGTTCGCTTGTGATTTGGGAGCCCACAAAACAATGAATTAGATAGACAGGCTTAACAACATATGCACATGATAGACAACCCGGCCACTATGACTGTAAATAAAATAAGCACCTCATCCAAATTAGATGGTTTTCTAAAAGCAGTAGCATCGAAGCTAGGTCATGAAGGACGAGTAACTGTAACCAGGTAAAGAAGGAGGTGAGCCCTCTTTAGTAGAGGAAGTAGCTTTTGCAATGTTCTAAGAATCATGGAACATTCCAGGAGTTCATGCTGGCGATTTTGTACTTTGGCAGGAAGTAAGGTGGAGATAAATGGGGAAGTGTGGTCAAGAGATGAATTTGGATAGAGAGAAAAGGACCAGATTAGGAAGATGTTTTTAGGTTGTGTATTTTGTTTTGTTTTAATATGTACTCTAATGGAGGTGGTTAAGTTAAATCACTCAGGGGGACTTGAAATGAGATGAGGACCCTGCCTGGATAGTTCACTGAAAGGGATCAGTGTTTCAAATGTCAGCCCATCTTTGTTATCTATTGTTACATAAAATATTACTCCAAAATTTAGCAGCTTGTGACAATGAACACATACTATCTCCTCAGAGCAGTGTATATATTTTGGACTGTGTCTTTCATGAATTTGCAGTCAAGTTTCTCAGCAAGAGCTGCAATCCCCTGAGAGTTTGACGAGGGAAGAAAGGTCCACTGCCAAGAAGGCTCATTTTCATGGTTTCTAGCTGTAGACCTTGGATTTTGCTTGCTGTTAATAAAAGACTTCAGTTCTTCACCAAATAGCTTCTCTCCACAAGGTTTCTCATGGTATGGAAGCTGCTTAGAGTAAGTGACCTAAGAGAAGGACAACTAAGATAGAATCACAATGTCTTTTCTGACCTAATCTTGGAACTGGCATACCATAATTTCTGCCATTTCTGTCTTTCTTTTTTTTTTGGTCACACAGACCAACCTGGTATATAACACAGGAAGGAGCTAGGCAAAGTTGCAAATACTGGAAGCAAGAGACCGAAGTTTGAGGGGCGTCTTGGAGATGGCTATCATAGCCCAGAGAGAGAAACTGGTAGGACACTGGGGAACAGATTGAACATTTTGAGAATTTCTATAAAATGAATGTCCCCTAAAAACTCGTATGTTGAAGCCCTAATCCCCAATGTGACTGTATTTGGAAACAGGACCTGTGAGGAAGTAATAGAAGTTCAATGAGGTCATAGGGTAGGGCCCTAATTCAATAGGGCTGGTGCCCCTATAAGAAGAGAAGAGATATCAGGGCTCTCCCTCCATATGTGAGGACACGGCCAGCAGGCAGCCATCTGCAAACCAGGAAGACAGCCCTCAACAGACACTGACCCTGCTGGGGCCTTCATCTTGGACTTTCAGACTCCGAAACAGTGAGAAATAAAATTTTGTTGTTTAAGCCACCGTTTGTAGTATCTTGTTATGGCAGCCTGAGCAGACTAATACAAGTGGAAACCAGACAGAAGAGTATGACAGAAGCCAAATAAAAAATAGATTTTAAGAAGAGAAAGGTAACTAACAGTGCCAATTGAGCATTATCTATTACTGTTTTGGAATTTACTGAGAGTGAGTGAATAACCTACTTTATTTGGAAAAAATAAACATTTTAGATGATAATTACAGTTTCTGCTTATTCAAAGTTACATGCTTTGTAACTTTGGTTACAACTTATGGTGCATCCAACATTTGATTTCTTAACAAAAATTTGAAATTCTTTTAAATTTATCTTCTTAGCTCTTTGACTTTTTTTTTTTTTTGCTTTGTGACTCTGTGATCTCCTGAATTTATTCTCATGCACGTGTGTGTGTGTGTATTTACACATTTTTCCCTGAAACTATAGTCATTAAATTTGCTAATTCCTGTCTCATTTATTCTGTGAGAAAAGGTCTAAACCATATATCAGTTTAATGAAACATTCTCTTCAGGTGTTAAATTCAATGAATATATTAGTCAGATTTTAATTATAAACAACAGGATACTTTTTGAAAATGAGATATTGTTAAGTCTATCTAGCATTCCATCATTTGATTATTTTTAAACTGATAAAAAAATTAGGTAATTTGAAACATTATAAAGTCTTCAAACAGCCTGGCTGAATATTTTAAGTGCTTTGATTTTAATTAGGTATTGAGCTTCTTCAGCTCACTAAAAAGAAGTAAAAAGCTTCAAACCCTGCCACTCTACTAAACAGCAGGTGTCAGCTCTAACTGCTTCTGAAGATGTTTAATGTATTCAGTTAATCAAATTCCTTAGAGAACTTTACAATCCTGCTCATTTGTCTTACACAGTCATCGTGGTAGGTTTTCTTTCTTATTTACTGTACTTCCTTACATGTTACGATAAAATAATGTCTGAGATTTTTGGTTTCCCAGAAAACTCAATGTTAGCCTGCCTCAGCCTTGCAATCACAATAAACTGACTATCCCACTAGCTCTATTTTTTAATTTTCAGAATCACAGATCTTCTTCTAAGCATCCTGAGACTGACTTGACAATTTTGGAAATTTTACTTATCTCAATTAGCATATAATGTGTAAAGTAATTTATAACTCCATAGATGGTATACATCAAAACATGAGTACAATTTTCTTTTTCTGGTGAGTTTGTGACATGATTTAAATCAAATTGAAGGAAGGATTAAAAACTACAAAGTTTGTTCTGTGGCACTATACCCCTGAATAAGTTACCAACTTTTGTTGGTGTGTGTGCACACGTGCATGTGCATGCGTGCGTATTTACAAAAAATAAAGAATATTTTTTGTCTTAACAAAATATAATTGAAAATTATGACCTGAAGTTATATCAGTGGGGAATATGAGTGTATTGAAAGAAGTTGACATTGTGAATAGATAATTAGGATGCTTTTAGGCAGACAGGTAAACTTTTCAATAAGTTGAAACAATGAGCCTCACCTGGTGAAAAGTTATAAAATCCTATCTGTCCCAATTCCTCCCCACAAAGGGGGACATACAGTAATCTCCAAGGGAAAAAATAGTATAATTTTATAACTCCAGTAATAATTTTGAGGAAAGTGTGTCCTCTGGATCCCTCTTCTCCCCAACTAGTGTTAGCATAATTATCCTAAATAGTGAGGATGAGGCCAGGAAGGCAGGTTACCTTTTCTAAACACCTCCATTGTCTGGCTTCCGTGCTTAAAGTTTCATCCTAGGAATGCATTCATTTGGATCTTGGAGACTTTTAGAATTCATGTTCAGAGTAAAAACTCTTCCCCAGTTCCCTAAAACAGCCAGTAGTAGATGCTACTTTTGGAGGTAGCCTTAGGTGAAATAAATTTTTAGGTAGGGGAAAATATACTGTTACTCTCTATAATACTGTGAAAAGATAAAACTCTTTTTTTTTTTGAGACAGAGTCTTGCTCTGTTGCCCAGGCTAGAGTGTCGTGGTATCAGCCCAACTCACAGCATCCTCAAACTCCTGGGCTTAAGCAATCCTCCTGCCTCAGCCTCCTGAATAGCTGGGACTACAGGCATGTACCACTATGCCTGGCTAATTTTACGTATACACACACACACACACACACACACATATATTTTTAATTGTCCAGCTAATTTCTTTCTCTTTTTAGTAGAGACGGAGGTCTCACTCTTGCTCAGGCTGGTCTCAAACTATTGACCTTGAGCAATCCTCCTGCCTTGGCCTCCCGGAGTGCTAGGATTACAGGTGTGAGCCACCACACCCAGCCAAAGACAGAACTCTTAATATCAATATGATTAGTGCTAATTTAGCATACCAATTTTATTAAGTTTTAGCTACAGATCTTTTCTTTCTCCTCCCACACCCACGGTAATTTTAAAGGCCACCAAATTCTAAATATGAGTTTGACCATTTAAACTGATTGATATTTTGTTTGAATTGGCAAGGATTTTTAAAAATATATTCAGCCAAAAGTCTGATTGATCTGGGCAGATGTGAGTGTGATATCTTTTCTGTATAGAAATGTGTGGATTTTTTAAAATTATTATTATAAGGAAGAGTTGGATGACAAATCTTAGTGTTGAAGCTGGAGGAGTCAAAGAAATATTGTGTATATGAGATATCATTTTATTTTCAAAAAGTAAAGAAAATATTGGCAATTTTTTCTTAGGTAATTCACTTATTTTCACAATAGTACACATCTAACCTATAATGGACATTATGAAATTACTTAAAATATTGAGAACATTTTTTGATATTTTTATTGCATTTTTACCTTGATAAAATGTTTTACATTATTCTTCATAAATTTTATTTTTAAGTAACAGTGATCAGTGAATATGTATTAGATAAATATGATAGCACAAGCATATAGAGCATCAGTTTGAATATTTTCATATACATTTTAATATCTTTCCCTTTGTGTTTATTCCTATTTCCAACACACTAGATTATCAACTCTTCCAAGGACATTTTTTTAGTTTAATTGCCTCCTTTTTTTAGCCTCTGAATTTTTTTGACAATTTCTCTATGCTCCTCGGGAAACTTCATTCTTTGCCTAAAATTGGAAGAATAAAATCCATGCTCCTTTTTTTGTTAATAAATTTTCTAAATACTTACAGGTATTGTATCTTTTACATCCTCTGTTTCCATGACGTATTTATATATGACTGTGTTTGTGAGTGTGAATAGGGTGTGAGTGTGTGTGTCTTAATCATCCTTCAACAATATTTTTGCATTTTCCAGATCCATACACTGTATGATTCCAAATGCCTGAAATATGTTCCTCTTTACCTGATTAAATTCTATTCATTCATTGTGTTAATTACGACAACTTCTGCTTCATGCTGCAAGAGATAAACACAGAATCTTGGTGGCTTATCACAACCAAGATAGTTCTTTCCTTTAGATAAAGTCCAGTGGGCCAGGTGACTCAGGTAGCCCTCCTCCCTGCTGTAGCTACATAATCTGGAGGAACACATGTCTTCCCAAGCCACAAAAGCAGGAGAAGAGAATGATGGGGGCAGCCTATTAACATTTAACTGCCCTGGACCAGAAAAGACACAGATCACTTCCTTGCAGAGTCCTCTGGCATGGTTCAGTGGTTCCAAATTAACTGAAAAGGAGTAGGGGAACACATGGATTGTTGGGGGCACACAATCTCAGTCAATTCTATTAATACAGACACAATCCATTTCTACTGTAAAAGCTTAACCCACCACGCCAATCTAAAGCAATCTTTTTCTCCTCTGAAATTTTATACCATTTCTTACAAAATTGCCCTGCCTGATCATAATGAATAGCCTTAGAGCATCTTTTCTCTTGTTTAGTTATTTATATTTATTTATTTTTGGCTCATTTACACTGAAGGACTAATACAGCATCTTTTCTACCATCTTTTTTATTGTCTTATGTTTTTTTCTAAAATTTATTTTCTCTTCTGAATTAAATTGTAACCTCTTTAATAATGGAATCTATGTCAATAGTAAAGATCTTCTGAGAGTGCTTAGCAAGATGCCTTACAGACAGTGGGAGCTCAGACAATTATCATTGCTTAATTTCATATTCCAAACCATTTCAAATAATAAAGAAACACCAAATAAAACAAGACTTGTGTTGCACTGCAGGATTTTCACGTATAATATGAATGATTTTGACTGATTAACATTTCGTTTATAATGGTTCTTCGAAAAAAGAAAAAAACCTTGGCTGAAGGACAAATTCATCTGAAGGAGATAAGAAACGGGGGGGGCGGATCCCCCAATATATCACCACTCTTCTGAATTCCTCTATTTTCTCAAGACACCTTTGTGTCCTCCTAAGGTTACTAATACCTGCTGTGACTAATGTTAATAACAATAATTTACAATGATAATTTATGGCTTTCAGAAAAAAATAATAAATTAACTACTCTGATCCTTAAACCTGATGAAGGGAAAGATGTTAGCGTAAAGCACATTGCTGAAATAAGGAAATGGAAGTTTGAAGTAATTATGCAACTTATCATTATACAAGTTTAGCATTGACAAAGACCTTAAAGATGTTCTAATCCAACAGTTTCATTTACAGTTGAGAAAATTGCAGCCTAAATAGGTTAAGTGACTTGTGCAAGGTCCCATAGAGAATGAGTGGATACAGCAGAATTAGAGTTCCTGAAGTCCAGTGATATTTAGACTGTACTACTCTGTCTTTGTTTAATTAAGTACAACACAAAATATGCATTGTTTAAAAAAGCTGTTTAAAACAGCGTCTACCTGAAATGAAGTAAATGTCAAAAGAGCTTTATAAGTCATGCGTTTTTAATATCTTTTACTTCTTCCTCATTAAAAGAGAGAAATCTTTGGGAAGAAAAGAGAGACATCTCTCTTACATAAGAGCGTTCAGTGTAAATCTTGAACCTTATTTATATTTGATTTTAAATTGAGCACACAGCATGTATTTGAAGTTACCTCTTGACTTAAATCTCACTCAGTGTGTTGGCAAAACTAAGAAATACAACAAATAGAAAGAGAATATAAGATATTTAGAACTCTTTTTAATATAGAATTGATGCAACCACATTTAGTTTCCAAAATATTTTGTAACATTCATTTTAAAACAAGTGTACATTGACTACGAATTATTTCTACAATTATTTTAAAACTAGAATACTGTTAATAGTATTTAATATTAGTACTCTATGTCCTATATTCTGTAAGAAACAAATAAAATGTGCAGTCTATTTTCAAGACAGTTTCATTTGCATTTCATTACACTTTTAACCCTCAATTTTTATTCTTTTAGAGGCTATCATAGGGGCTGGTAATCGTACCTTATTTATAATAAACAACTCTTAGGTCATCAAAAAGATCATCTGGTCCATTCCTCTAAGCATGACAACCTTAGATCATTCAAAACTATACTTGCTTCTCTAATTTTTCAAGACACCAAGTGTAAAGACAAAATCAATCAGTTTTTAAAAAAGTATATTTTCTTGGGGATTGGTATGTAAAATAAATTGAGCTATATCTTGGGCAGAATAAAATAATTAGCATTCAGTCTCAAGCTCACAATCAAAGGAAAAACTAAAAACACACACAAGATGCAAAATAACATTTTAATAAAGTTATAGAGAAGTCATAAAGTCATATTCGATTTATACTCAAATGATTGACTCAGGCCATATCTGCTGTTAGAGTTCAGAGAAGGGAGAAATATATCCTGACATTCAGTGGAAATCCTCTCTTGCTGTAACTAAGGGTAGTTTTATTTGGCTTAGTCTTTTGTGGATCACTGGAACTGGCGAATTTCAAGTATCTTTTTTTTCTCCCTTGATTCCTCCTATGTTAGACATCACTCATGATTTCTGCATCTTCTTTTAAACGTTTCCTCTAGGTTTCAGTTGAATATCTGTTAAATACTCTACATTTCTTGATAATTATGCTTTATGTAATTTTTTGATAAATCAAACTTTAAAATGATGGAAAGATTATTTTCCTTATTTAAACAGCATAGATGAATCCACAATGTCACCTTCTTTATTATTTCCAAATCAGCCTTAGCCTTATTTGAACTTAGGTAGGCCTTCTTCATCTCAAATATATGCAGTACTTTTTTGAAATAATATGTACTCTGACCCCATAACTGTATCTTTTTTTTTTTTTTGGAAGCAATTTGATTCAATTCTGCTCAAATATATTCATATTGCCGTTGCATATAACTCACACGGCAGGGACAAAAAAAGTTCACATGTCAACGTGATTAGAAAAGAGGGTGAGGCACCAGAATAAGTGCACGAGGTATTTTGGAATTAATCAGGATAAAAGTCCTGGCACCTCATATTTTACCCAAATGAAAGCACAGGGTAGATGCAATGTGTACTTTCCCTTGGCCTTATTACTGTTTCACGCTGCCTTATAATTGATAGATCATTCATTTAATTAATTAATTCTATTTCTAGACTACCAAATGTTAGGTAGAATGTTCTTTTTGATTCATTCTCTTACAGCCTACATTTCTGAATATGCATATGCATTTCTGAAGCAGGAGTAGAAATAAGTATATTTGGGTAGGAGACCAATGCTAAAGACTACATAGTGAGAGAAAGGACTATTTTACTTGTAAACTCTTTTCAATACAAAACACACAAATCTGAAAGAAATACCACTGAAATGACTTGAGGGAATTTTCTTTTCCAGGGATGAGATGCCTATGTATAATGTCTGCCATTGTGTTCATATGACTGGAAGATGTGAAATGTCTATTCTTTTTCTACTCCTCCAAGTTACTGTTGTAATATAATATTATGCTGTGTAGTAACGTGACCAAACCTTCTCTAGCTATCTTTCCTAGCTAACTATGTTGGGGATGGTTCTTTGTCAGGGTATGAATACATAGGGTGAAAAAGTGAAAAATGCCCTTCTCTACTGAAACTTTCTTTCATGTTTATTGCACCACTCAAAGGGGGAGAAGATTAGGTGTGGAACAGAGAACAAGTGCAATAAAGCCATATAGAGCTGTGAATCTATGTGCTTCATACTCACACATACTGATGTACTTTCTCCCCAGAAGAAATGGTACCTATCTTGTGGGCATGACAGAGGATATAGAACAATCATTGACAAAAAAATGACACAAACAAACAATCTTTACATAAGATTTTATTGCAACTAAATCATCCTGAATGTTTTTAATAACACAAAATAAGCAAGAGTGCAGAGAAAATGGAAGAAATTTAAATCAAGGTTGATGATATTTAATATTAAACACTCTGATGCTAGTACTCAGTCAAAGAAATACATACCAATAATGATGCCCTTTGTCCTAGCTTTTCAAATCATTTCATTGAGTATGTTTCCTAGCAATCAAACTGAGTATAACAAATCGTCTCCCAGGAGTTCAACCTGTAGTTGTTGCTGGGAAACAACAGACGAGCTATTGAAAGGAAAATCAGAATCTGACCTACCCACCCCCACCTATGTTGATACTGAACTATATTCATATCCTCTATGTATTTCCAACCTGTTATGGAGCCACTATAATAAAATAGGTCATCCATCCATTCAGCCAATCGTTAAATAATATTCTTTTCATACCAATAACTGTGGCAAATGATAAGCTTTCAAAAAAAAACCCTGCAATTCATTGCAAATGTCAACTTCTTTCTTTGTACTTGCATAAAAACAGACTGAAATTCAGATCCATCAGATCTATATCTAAGTTATGGCTAGGTGACTACCACATGAAGAAATAGCAGTTAAGTTGGGAGGTAATGCTTTATTTATTACTAAAGTCTGTAATTGTTTAGATAAATACTACTTTTAAAATGTAAACATATTATTTCACATTACTATTAAATGATCATGAGGATTCCTCAGAGTAAGGAGATTGCATGGAAAAACACACAACTTCCCTGAGTTTAACAATTGGTAATGGTAACTGGACCAGAGTCTTTTGATATATTATTTATATTCATCAGTTGCAACACCACCTCTCAGCAACATATTTGAGCATTGAGCATAAAGTTTGTATATGTGGTTAGGAGGATATAAGAAGAAAATGAGGATATAAGAGCAAAATATTTGCTTTACAAACTGTAAAACTTTTGCAATGAACTCACCTCATATATCACAAAATTCTACATGTAAAACATATATTTCAAAAGCTTATAGTCAGAACCATAAGCCTCACTGCCATTTATTTTACAGCAACAAGCTTATGAGTTATTTCCTTGTGTTTCATTTTAAGAAGATTTCAATTACTAGTCAGAGAGAATATATGACAATTGGGATATGAAAGTTTTTGTCTCCAGGACCACATTCTTACAAGAAGAACTAAGGAAAGTTGTGCAAGTATTCTCATTGCCTAGAAATAAATTTCAATGCTCCTTTCACCTTCCTAGACCTATGGAAGGTTGCCCTAAGTTATCTGCATAATTCTCATTCTTTCCAAGAAAATACTTAATTGAGTTGGAAAAATAAAACAATTTGTTAATCACATTATATGAAACTTACTTTGATTTTGGGGGGAGTTATTTCTTTTGCTACCTTTTTTTGACTCCTTCAATAATATGATTCTATTTTAGTGAATGGCATCATTTGATACAAATTGATCATTTTTCTAACAGGATTGTCTTATAAAGAATGTTTGAAATTGGAGACCTAGGCTTAGTTAGCAATCATCATAATGCACACTCTCTCACACACACATTCGCACACACAAAATACTAACCTAGTTGTCCATATGCTTCTTTGAGTGATTGTTGCCGACCACATACACTGAATGACTGTGCTGATTAAATTCTGTGATCTTTTCTCCACATTTAATTAATCTTGTCAGGTATGAAAGACCAATGGCTTCATTTCAAAAGAACAAAACCAAACCAAAAAGGAGCTTTGTTTTTTGACCTTCAGTTCTGAGAAAAATACTATAACACCCAAACACATCCAAGTGCAAACATGTATAGCTAATTTCTGTGTCTGAAGGAAAATGAGGGATTTTTAAGCTTTTATGAGGCTAAATTTTAGAGTGAAGGCAGTTTTTCTCCTCTGCCTTGGACAACTGCTGGAGAAACGGCCTGCGATGTCTCTGTCAGATTCCCACACACAGCCTGTGAAGTTTGTCGGAGTCCGGGCGGGTTAGCTCACAAATCTGTGCAAAGCTCCAGTGAATAATTTATACCAGGCATGAGGTGACAAGTTAAACACGCCCATTTTGTCTCAACTGCTATGAAGGTATCAAGATGGAGCCAAGCTGCAGGGTGAGGGGAGCCTGGCTGATGGGAACCCGGGTATGTCTAGAAGAGAAGATGCTGCTGTAAAGAAAATGAAATGTAATGAGATACTCTTCCATGCATAATTCATAGGCGAAAACATGACTGCATAAAAAGCCATGGATTTTAACAAGGCAAGCCTGCAATCATGCACATTATCTTCCCAGAGGAACTTTATATAATATTGGTCAAAAGGAGAAGATTCTGAGTACCAGTACAAAATAAAGCTGACAGGTTTTCAAATGCAGCAGAATTTACATGAATGTACAATGCCTCTAAAAGAAACAATTTCTTTTTATACCTGAAAATACTGCTTAGCCAAAAATTTACTTTAAAACACTTGCTATCTTCTCTTTAAATAGAAAAACAAAACAAAACAAAACAAAACAAAAAAAACAGAGAAGGAGGATGATAGAAGATTCATATTGACAAACATAAATAAAAAGCATAAGTTGCACTTACTGAATGTTTTGGTGGGGTTAAGTTAAACTGGAGTTGACAGAACATTTTCACTTTTCTGGCAACAAAAGTTTAGATAGAAATGTAAGCATCAAGAGGCTTTAAAAATGATAAAATGTTAGCTATTGTCAACATAACATTTAATTTGGTTGTGTGGTAAGAGAAAATATTGTAATTCAGCTTTCAAGACCAGTTTAAGGGCTAGCCCGTGCCTGATTTCAAAGGGTGTTTAACACGTGTGGCTCTTATTCGAGGAATTAAAGAAGAATACTTATTAAAGCTTGAGATGTCTTAAACTTATCACCATCAAGCCCTATAAAGTATGCCTTATCTGGAAAGAATTGGTGGTGTGGCGATGGGGTTAATGGTGCTCCTTTGTCCACACTTTGGAAATACATAAGTAATACAAGGATACAAGAAAAAGGATCAGAAGAGTCTGCAAAACATGCGCTGTAGAAAGCTGTGCTTGGCTTGTTTGCTTGCTGTACACTTTATACTATCAATATTTGAAAGCAAAGCAAAGTAGCTATGTTGTATCCAGTTACAGTTATGTGGCTCTGATATTTGGCTGAAGAAAGCAGTCAGTGTTGAAAATGGTTGACATATCTGCATCAAATTAATTGCCTACCCCAGGATTTTTTTTTGTAATTTTTCATAGATTAAGAAATGAAGAGAACTACTGTAAAGAAGAGGAGGTTGAAGTAGCCCAGATGTCAACACAGGTAATCCATTTAAACAAAATTGTGTTAATTAATCTCTGTTTGCTGTAACTGCGATATAATTCAGATTTTGAAAATGTTTTAAAAAGGTAGACTTTGGTAGTTAAGGACTTAATTTCTGCATATGGAATCTTAGTTTTTGTGACCAGGCAGTAGAATAAAGCAAAACCATGCCTGGAGCTGGTCACAAACAGAATTCTTTTAATATCATAGGACTTCCCTCCAGGTTGCAGTGATAAATTCACAGCCTGGGTTTGACCATTTGCATTATGTTTAACTATTCATGTTAATTCTGCTATGATATATTCCTGGCTCTGTTTTGCTTTTAAAAGATATTTACAATCCACTGCCCCCATACAGCCTCTGTGACATGAGGTTATCTCTCCAGGGCATCCAGAGCTAACCAGCTGGTTAACCCCAATATATTTTAATACTCCACTCCTTGCTTGCTTGCTTGTTTTGCAATAAGGCTGGGAAAAGACAGTTCAGGGTGACTGTATCTATTCCTGACTCTGCTGGAAGGTGAGAAGAGGTGATCACCATCTGTTCTCTCTACCTGACCGATGTGCTCTCCCACCTCTTCTTGCCAGTTCAGCACACTGCTGAGAAGTTTGCTATATTGAGGGATCAATTTTCAAGCACAGAAAGGATTTGTTTGCTTGTACACCTGTGCTCTAAAGGAAGTTTTCCTATTGCTTATGCCAGTTGGATGACTTGCTGAATTCTTTAGCATATATAAAAATGCAAAGTGCCTGGAATGGGAATCAAACGATAACATTATTAGAATTCCCTCTTGGGGTCAGATGAGACAGATGGCTGCATTAGGAGGATATGCCTGGGTACAGCTTCTGTGGCCTGAATTTGTTTCCTATTTATTTCCATTTCTGTGAAAGCAACACATGTATTAAATATCATATAGAACACAAAGCACATTTAAAATAAAGAGAGGAGCAGAATTAGATGTGAATTTTAAAACTGCCATTCACTGAGTTTCATGCACCATCACTGAGAAGCATCACCCCAGGCCCTTTGGATTTGTGCTCTGCAACGTCCTCGTATCAGAAAATCCCGTAAAAACAAGTCATATGAATAGGAGGATGCAATTTCTGAATCATGTAGATTTGCTTTTCCTATTCAGTCAAGTGGAATCAGATTATATCATCACTTGCTTAAATTCTTTCTTTTTCCTTTTTTTATTTCAGAATATTATGGGGGTACTCGTTTTGATTACATGGATTGCTTTTGTACTCCTTGAGTCAAAGTTATCAGTGTGCCCATCACCCAGATAGTGTACATTGTACCTGTTAGGTATGATTGCACCCATTCCCTCCTTTTCCCTCCCATATGCTTGATTTCTGCTGAGTTTTGTGTACATCTGTGCATATCAGTGCTGATCGGTTAGTTCCAATTTAATATTGAGTATACGAGGTGTTTGTTTTTCTATTTTTGCAATACTTCCCTTAGGAGAATTGTCTCCAGTTCCATCCAGATTGTTACAAAAGGTATTAATTCATTTTTTTTATTGGCTGAGTAGTACTCCATGGTATACATATGCCACATTTTATTAATCTACTCATGAATTGATGGGCTCTTGGGTTGATTCCACAAAACGATACATGGTGGCATGGATGCAGAGAGAAAGGAAAAGAACACTTATACACTGTTGGTGGGACTGAAAACTGGTATAATCTCTATGGGAAGTAGCATGGATATGCCTCAAAGAACTAAAAGTAGATCTACCATTTTATTCAGCACTCCCAGTACTGGGTATTTACCCAAAGGAAAAAAAGTCATTTTATCAAAAAGACACTTGCACTAGAATGTTTGTTGCAACACAGTTCACAATCTCAAAGATGCGGAACCAACCCAAGTGCCCATCAATTCATGAGTGGATTAATAAACTGTGGTATGTGTATACCATGAAGTATTTTCCCTGACCTTCTTTCTACCATGTTTTGTTTCATAATCATATTTCCAACTACTTCCTGATTCTCTCTTCTGATTTAATTCCATCCTTGAAGCCAGAAACATTCAACATATGAACCACACTGTCTCCGCTTTCAATATTACTTTTTCTCTTAGTAGGATTTAACTATTTGCCAAAAAGGAATTTGACATGTTTGGTCCAAATATGAAAAAGCTGAGCTCCGTTTTCTACAAATAGACTTCTGTAATGAAATAACACATAAAAAATGTTGTCATAATACTATTCAATTTAAAATGTAAGTTTTCATCAATAGATTTTGTGTTGTAAAATTTGAAAGTCAGGTTCAATGCATGGGTTTGAAGCTTCTGATTTTTTTTGTAACTATGCCTTTAAGCATTGCCAACTTATTGAATACTTGAATTAAGAAGAACCAGAGGATGGGCATTTGGTTTATTTTAATATTTCAGATGACTAGTTCTTGGAAACAAACATATTTATTTAGCTGCTTCCTCAGATCAAGGACTTTGTACTTTCTTACTCATGTAACAAGATGCTTAAACATGCTGAATTGTAATCTGTGAGGAAAAAAACAAGGCCATTGTTGATTGTTCAAGGAAGAGTAAAAATTACTATTTAAAATGCACTGAATTCATGGAAATGGGAGACTGTGCTTATTTACCATTGTGGAATGGTCCTGCCCTGGACAGAAGGTCTCATTTTTAAAAACTGCAGAATTGTTTTCTGGAAATAAAGTAAAAATTTGAGAAGTGATTTAGAGAATTTGAGGACATAAATTTCAATCCTCTTTTCCTCTTGCCTTCTAAATTATATTAATGTAATGCAATAAAAGACTATTTTATTGCATTTAGACTATTTTTCAAAATTCACTTGGTAGAATGGTTGTGGAGTTAAAACATGTTGCCCATTATATATGAATCTGAACAATTTTCCAAATAGTATACCAAATTTTAGAAGAGCTACAAAGTTTATATCTCCTAAATTGAAAATGTCATCAATAGTGAACAGACAAAAAGTGTGGTTTATCTGTGCAATGAAATAATACTTGTCAATGGAAAGAAACAAACTACTTATAAATGTTACAATATGGATAAATCTCCACAAGAATATGCTGAGTGGAAAAGGCCTGAAACAAAACTATATATATTGTATGATTTCACTTATGCAAATTTCTAGGAGATGGCAGTGTTCATCCACAGATTCCGAAGGCAGATACGCATATTCCCCAGACCATGGAAGAGATATGAACAGTGGCATGAGAAAACTTTTCAAATGTGGCAAGACACAGAGAACTGTACTTTCAAAATTGGTGCAGTTTATTTTATGTAAATATAAATTCCAATAAAGTTGACTTAAAAAACAAGGCAAGAGAGTCTTTACACATGATTACTGGTCATGTAGTCCACCATGAAAATATTGGGACACCTTTCTTTAAAACATCAAAATGAACCTTGCGGATTTATTGAAAGGCTCTCCTTCCTAAGTCCTGAAGTGCCTAGACCCTCTTCAAAAAGTTCAACGAGAAAGAAACACTGAGGATGTGTTGGAAAGAAAGCAAGCAACATCTTTTTCAGTTCTTCATAAGGTGGTTTCAATGTGTATATATACGTGTGTGTGTGTGTGTGTGTGTGTGTGTGTGTGTATGTGGTGTTGTGTTTAAGAATTTCTATTAAAGAAAAGATATTCTGTTGTTAAGAAACTTCAAGACACGCCATATGGTAAGAGCATTTCATGCAAGCTGCCTGAGTGTTGCAGAACAGCTCTACATGAGACAAGGGAAGGAGCTCGTTGATTCTCACAGGAAGCAATTGGGAAGATTGAATCAGACAAAGTGATGTGGAGTCAGCCGATATGAGAAGTCTGTGTGATACATGATGGAACCCTTCCACATAACCTTCTAAGTCTACAGTAGAAGCTTTAAATGTTTGTGGTGGAGTTGGTGCCTTGGCCCAGGGTGACTCAGAGTAGAAGGGAAGGAAGTCAGAGAAGGTGTGGGAGGCAGACTACGAATGCCCACTCAGTGTAAAGCAGCAGACATTGAAGAAGATTCAGAGGTTTGCTTGTGATATACTGTCCTTTACACATAAATTTGTAAAATTCATTTGAGTCTGGATTACATATTTACTCAATATTATTTTTATAACATGTGTGTAACAAATGAAAAAACTATCTCAATGTAACAAATGATAAGAATAAGCCTCTAAGAGGTTACAGTTGAAAAAGGAGAAAGCCCCCAAAAGGGTGGCTCTCAGTCTGTTGAGATTTATATAATCAAAGTGTGACTTGACTTTTTTGTTGTGGAGTATGGATAAATTCCATAACATCAAATATTTGTATAAATATGTATTCTGAAACCAAAATTTGTTTGTATGAGATCTTGTTTTATAATAATTCACTATGTGAAATTCCCACTTGAGGTGGTCATAAATTGAGGAATAAATTTAGGTAAAAATTTTAAGAATTATTGCTAAAAGTATATTTTATAGATATTAGATTCACTGTGATAAAGTTTGTAAATTTACAACATTTTACTCTGTTACTGCAATTCTCTTTAGAGTTCTCTACTGCTAAATTCTTAAATCCTTCCTTTTTTTCGCCTTAGGTGATAATTAAGAGCGATATTTGGGGCCAGGAATGACCAGAGAGAAAATAAGTTATCCTTATAACTAAGAAATTGTTTCTATTACCCCATTAAATATAAGTATTGTCTTCCTAGCAAACACAGAATTACTATGCTACCAGGCAAACTATGTGCATGCACAGTTAATTCTGACTTTTTTTGTCAATTTAATGTTTATTAAAACATTAAAAAACCGTATTAATTTTTTTGAAGGAAAAAAATTTTAGCGTATAGTAATTGACCTAGTGTTTCTTGTTTGTTGGTTGTTTTTAATATATGGATTAAAGTGTGTAGGTTGCTGAATGACATTTAGAAGAAGATTTCCAATCTTCAGGTTGTGCACACTGGTGGGTGTGAAAACAATTCATTTCATGGAGATAGAGAGTAGAATGAAGGTTACCAGAGAATGGAAGGGGACACAAAGCGGGATGGTTAATGGGTGTAAAAATATAGTTATATGGAATGAACAAAGTCTAATATTTGATAGTACAAAAGGGTGACTTTATTAACAGTAAGTTATTGTATACTTTAAAATAAATTAAAGAGTAGAATTGTAATGATTCTTATACAGAGAAATGATAAATGCTTGAGATAATGAATATCCCAATTACCCTGATTTGATTGTTATACATTGTATGCCTGTGTCAAAACATCACATGTACCCCACAGATACATATGACTATTACGTACTGGTAATAATTAAAAATAAAAAAATTATGAAAATGAAATAACAGAAAATATCAGAGTTCATCTTACATAGAAACAAGTATTGTTTTCTGAAACGTCTTTGTCAGGCATATGCCTATGTGTACCTATGTGTGTGTGCGTGTGTGTGTGTGTGTGTGATCATTAGTACTGAGTTTCAAAATAAAAAGTGTTCCTTACTGTGGGCTGGGAATAGCCGAAACATGTTTTAAAGAAATTTATAAAAGCATTTTAGAGGATCACCTAAGAGTTCATGATGAGCGAGAAAATTGAGCAGCCTCCATGAAGAACTAAACAGTAAATGTTGAGCTAAACACTCAGAATCACAGATTTCTCTACAATAGGATTAAATAAGAATGTTAGGTTCACTGATGTCTCTCCATAACTTTTATTCCTGGAGACATGACACATTACTTTTATTCCTTGTTTAAAAAACGTAATTTAAAGTACAATGTCATTATATTTTTAGGACAGTCAAAAATGATTACTATATTATGATATCTAAAATTATTATATATTATTGAACTTCTGTGTTTCACATTTTGGGGAAATATGAATACTCTCATTGATTTTTTCTCATATTTTATTCCCTTTGCCTGGAATGCTCTGCTTTCAGTGGGTCACAAGAAAAAATACTTTGTATAATTCAGATATTATCTCTAATGTCTCCCCTAGAGAAGGGCTTCCTAAGCCACCAATTCTACAATCCTGTCAGTGTGTCACAACATTTTTTTCTTTTTAATAACGCTTATTGTTAGTGAGAATGCTGTCAACTTTTCCCCATTCAGTATGATGTTGGCTGTGGGTTTGTCAGATATGGCTTTTATAATTTTGAGATATTTTCCTCTTGTGTGTAGTTTGTTGAGGATTTCTATCATGAAAGGGTGCTGGATTTTGTTGAATGCTTTTTCTGCGTCTATTGTGATCATCATATGGTCTTTGTTTTTACTTCTGTTTATGTGGTGAATCACATATATTCAATTATGTATGTTGAACCATCCTTGCATCCCTGGGATGAAGCCCACTTGGTCATGGTGGATTATTTTTTTGACATGCTGTTGAATTTACTTTGCTAGCATTTAACTGAGGAATTTTGTGTCTATATCCTTAAGGAATATTCATCTGTAGTTTTCTTTTTTGTTGTGTCCTTACCTGGCGTTAGTATCAAGGTGATACTGACTTCATAGAATGCCTTAAGGAAGATTACGTCCTTCTCAATGTTAAGGAATAATTTCTGAAGTGTGGGTACCTGTACCAGTTCTTCGCAAGTCTGGTAGAATTTGCCTGTGAATACATCTGATCCAGGACTTTTTTGTTGGGAGACTTTATTACTGCTTCAATCTCACTGCTCACTACTGGTCTGTTCAGGAGTTCTATTTCTTCCTAATTGAGTATTGGGAGGTTGTGTGTTTCCAGGAATTTGTCCATTTCCTCTACTTTTCTAGTGTATGTGTGTAGAGATTTTCATAGTATTCATGGATAATGTTTTTATTTCTGTTCTATCAGTTGTGATATCTACTTTTTCATTTCTGATTGACCTTATTGGGTCCTTTCTCTTATATTCCTGGTTAATCTAGCAAGAGGTCTATCAATTTTGCTTATCTCTTCAAAGACCCAACTTTTTCTTTCACTGACTTTTTGTAATTTTGTTTTGTTTTCCGTTTTATTTAGTTCTGCTCTGGTCTTTGTTATTTGTTTTCTTCTGCTGGCTTTGAGTTTGATTTGGTCTTTCTTTTCTAGTTCCTTGAGATGTTGTATTAGGTTGGTAATTTGTGATCTTTCTGACTTTTGGATGTGGGCGTTTAAGGATACAGACAGGGGTGCCCACTGTTATCACTTCTATTCAAGATAGTACTGGAAGTCCTAGCCAGAGCAATCAGGCAAGAGAAAAAAATAAACGGTATTCAAATTGGGAAAGAGGAGGTCAAACTATTGCTTTTTGCTGATGACATGATCTTGTATCTAGAAAACCCAGAAAACCCACTAAGTGTCTCCTGGAATTGATAAATAAATTCAGCAAAGTATCAAGAAATAAAATCTGAGACCAGTCTGAGCAAGGGCGAGCCCCCGCCTCTACTAAAAATTTTGGAAAGAAATTAATCAGCCAACTAAAAATACATAGAAAAAATTAGCCGGGCATGGTGGCGCATGCCTGTTGTTCCAGCTACTCAGGAGGCTGAGGCAGAAGGATCCCTCGAGCCCAGGAGTTTGAGGTTGCTGTGAGCTAGGCTGACGCCGCGGCACTCACTCTAGCCCAAGCAAAAGAGTGAGACTCTGTCTCAAAAAAAAAAAAAAAAAAGAAACATTTCTATATACCAATAACAGTCAAGCTGAGAGTCCAATCAAAGACTCAGTACCATTCACAATAGCTGCAAAGAAAACAAAATACCTAGGAATATATTTAACCAAGGAGGTGAAAGATCTCTACAAGGAGAAATATGAAACATGGAGGAAAGTAATTATGGATGACACAAACAAATGAAGAAGCATATCATGCTCATGGATCAGCAGAATCACCATTGTTAAAATATCCATACCACCCAAAGTGATTTCCAGATTCAATGCAATCCCCATCTAAATACTAACATCATTTTTCACAGATCTAGAAACAAATGATTCTATGCTTCATTTGGAACTAGAAAGGAACCTGAATAGCCAAAGCAATCCTAAGCAAAAAGAACAAAGCTGGAGGCATCACATTACCAGACTTCAAACTATACCACAAGGCTATAGTAACCAACACACGATGATATTGGCACAAAAATAGAGGCATAGACTAATGGAACAGAATAGAGAACCCAGATATAAAACAATCTGTCTATAGCCAACTGATCTTTGACAAAACAGATAACAACACACATTGGGAAAAAGTAGCCCTATTCAATCTATGGTTCTGGGAAAATTGGATAGCCATACGCAGAAGAATGAAACAGGAACTCTGTCTCTCACCTCTCACAAAAATTAATTTCGGATGGATAAAAGACTTAAATGTAAGGCATGAAACCATAGAATTCTAGAAGAAAATGTAGAAAAAGCTATTCTGTACATCAATCTAGGCAAAGAATCTATGACTAATACCTCAATGACAATTTCAGCAGTGACAAATATAAATAAATAAATAAATAGGACATGATTAAATTAAAAAGCTTCTGCACAGCCAAGAAAATAACCAATAGAGAAAATAAACAACCTACAGAATGGGCAAAAATATTTGCAATCTACACTTCTGATAAAGGACTAATACCTAGAATCTACAAAGAACTCAAATCAAGAAGAAAAAATTTAACAGCCTCATCAAGAAGTGGGCAAAAGACATGAACAGAAGTTTTTCAAAAGAAGATAGACAAAGGGCCAAAAAACATGAAAAAGTGCTCAATATCACTACTCATCAGGGAAAAGATAATTAAAACCACAATGAGATCTTACTCTTGTTAGGACAGCTTTTATTAAAAAGTCCACAAACAATAGATGCTAGCATGGATGCAGAGAGAAAAGAATGCTTATACACTGTTGGTGAGATTGCAAATTAGTACAACCCCTATGGAAAACTGTATGCAGATTTTCAAAGAACTAAAAGCAGACCTTCCATTTGATCTACCAATCCCACTACTGAACATCTCTACCCAAATGAAAAGAAGTCATTTTATCAAAAAAACATTTTCACTCAAATGATTATTGCATCACATTCACAACTGCAAAATGTAGAATCAACACAAGTGCCCATCAATTCATGAGTGGATTAGCAAAATGTGATATAGGCATACTATGGAGTAGTACTCGGCCATAGAAAAGGGTGAATTAATACCTTTTGCAGCATTCCGGAAGGAACTGGAGACCATTAGACTCAGTGAAGTATCTCAAGAATGGAAAAACAAACAA
This sequence comes from Avahi laniger, assembly GCA_963575035.1. NCBI lineage: Eukaryota > Metazoa > Chordata > Mammalia > Primates > Indriidae > Avahi > Avahi laniger. The sequence goes on along the minus strand of CAUYSK010042184.1, from coordinate 1,650 downwards.
CACATGTACTCTAATAAAGTGAAACTAACTGATGGGCACACAAGTACACAAAGGAAGGTAAAATCAATGGAAATCAAGCGGGGGATGGGGCAGAGGCAAAGGATAAAAACCCACCTAATATGAACAATGAACACTATTTGGGTGATGAGCACACTTAATAGCCCTGACTTAACCATGTATCAAAAACATCTGTACTCCCTTAAAATTTTGAAATTACAAAAAACAAAAAATAATACTTATCATTGAATTATCTTAATTATTTTCTTCTTTATTTTCCTAATCCCCAATCTAACATGTACTTGTTCATCTCTCCATAAGGTAATCTTCACAAAAGGTTCTTCCCTATCTTGTTCACCGTATGTCCTAGAAGAGCATCTGACAATGTAGCTCCTTAATAAATATTTGTTGAAAAGATGGCTAATTTAATTTGAGAAATAATGACAAAACTTTGCTTGTTGCTTTATGAAAACTTCCTAAAAGTGGAACTCAGGCTGGTTACAACAATATAGCACTCGTAATGCTTTCTTTTCAGCATAGCTTTGTCCTCATTAAGCCTTATTTATTTATTTTTTATTTACTTGATTAGCAGTTTTCAGATTCTAAGATTTGAATGGCTCAGAAAATCACCAGGAAAAAAAAAAAGAGCTTATTATCAACCCTAACCAGCAGTGACATTTAAAAATGGAATCAGCAAGAACTATCATGAATGCAATTAAAATACTGGAAGTTCGTGACTAAGGGGATGCTTTAGTATATCACTATATGTCATCTGCTATTTTAGGGGTCAATGCAAACCCTTGGTACACTAAAATCTACTAAATCTATTATCGCAGGGTTTTTTTAGTAAGCAAATTAATAGGAGTGGATGATTGCCATCTTTATTATAGGCTGGTAAGCTAATACATCTGTTTAAGTGCACTTACTTGAAAGGAAAACAGGTATATAAAGTATGCTGAAAAAAATATGACAGAGTTTGAACTAAGAAGAAGCTGATCCTATGTTCAAGATTAAATATTTCAAAAATAATATCATTAAAATGATTGGGATTTTAAATATTTGGGGAAAAATTTGCCTCTATGGGTAATTGAATTTAGTCTTTAAGAGTTGTGACATTTGCTATGGTAAATGAGTTTTTAGTACAACAATGATAAAGACTGTATTGGCTATGTGCCTTTCCTATGTAAAACACTATTGTGATTGTGGAGCTATTATGTGAAATATGCTGGATTATTTGGCAGAAGATACTATAATAAATGTTTCATCCATTTTAACACCAAGGCACAATTAATACCTTTCAAGTTGAAATTTAATTTATTTATACATATACATCCTTCTCCATATTCTCATCAAGTGCTACTTTTGCTTGTTATAGCATATGTATGAAACACTAAGGAGGAACAATGTTAAATCATACTGTTTATTATTTGATCTTGAGAATGATCCAGAGAAGCTAATGTACAATGTTTAAATCTCGAAGTCTAAAATAAATATTTCAGAAAACCTCTCATCTTTTGCTGATAGACAAATATACCACAGAATCTCCATTTTTCACCACTTAATTCTCCATTAAGGACTAAATTGGAACTAATTGATCAACAATTATGTGCACATATGGAAGTAAAACTCAACAGAAATCAAATAGGTGGGAGG
>CAUYSK010042183.1:0-13337 GCA_963575035.1 Avahi laniger | reverse complement strand
CTCCCAACTCAATTTTACAGTGTAAGTTTAATTTGTTGTTATTAATATTTTATTATTTATCATTTTATTTAACTTATTTTCAGACAGTATTTTACAATAAACTTCACAAACTTTGCAATAGCAATAAAATTGTATCAATATAAAACCATTTTTGCAAATACGTAGCGCAATTTATACTTTAAAAAGAGGGTAAAATAAAACCATTTTTATAAAAATCATATTTTACATAATTGTAGAATAAACAAGCTATATCGAACACATCCATGTTAATTTTCTGTAGTAGCAGAGTTCAGTATATTGGTTTCCAGTCCGTAGTTCAGTTTTGCTCTAGCACACAGGGCCATCAGAGCTCCTCTAAGTAGAATAAAAACTCTCATACGAGCCTTTATGACAGCTTTGTTTTCATTTTTGGCCAATGATTCACCACTTTTGACAGAAAAGGGTGAGAGGCAGAGGAAGATGTGACTCATTTATTTTTTCTTTTCAACAGACTGTCAGCCTGAGTGTCACTGCACACGTTTCAAGATGGTATTGTTGTAAGATAATAATACCTTAGGCTTGTGCAGTATGCCACCATTAGCAAAGCACCTTCCCATGTATTATCTTGTCCTCCCCCTCCCCGGCAAGGTGGGTGACATGAAGCTTTGCCTACAGATGAGGAGAGTCAGGCACTCCCAGGCTGACTTGGCTGAGAGTACACGGGGGGAAGGACAAACAAAGGTGGACAGTCCATGCCCCTGACTCCAAGCCCAATGTCAGCTCCAGATGCAGCCTGGATGGAATCGGAATGTGCCACGTTCCCCAGAACTAGAGTTCGGATACAGAAATGACAGAGACTAAGAGTGACAGAATCATTGGCACGCGTGGGGCACCACTGTACATGTTTTACCTCTGAAGATTTACGTGTATGGACACATTTAATTCTCAGAATGACCCAATAATCTAGTGATTTTTGTTATTCTCCTTGTATAGATGATATATACCTATACATGCCTTGGCTTCAGCTCTGAAGAAAATTTATCAGTATCGGATCAAAAACTGGCTGCTATAAAATTTCAAAACACAAGTCTCTTTATTATGAGGATAAATACATCAGTTTGGATTATAAAGGACTTCAGACATGAAATGACATACATTTAGTGGGAAATGTCTCAAAACCAGCTTTCTAGGGAGAAAAGGCCCTGATCTGTAGATTTTGCCAATTTGTGGGTGTAAAAATTTCCACCATGGCCGATTTCATGTGAAGCTGTCAACTTGACATCACTAAACTTAGAGTCGGGAAGAGATGGGCACAATCCCGTCTTACAAGCTGGTACCAGCACATTCCTGGTCCAGAGCCAAGCACGATTCGTTTTTACTTTGGAATTCTTCACACTCTTCTGTAAGCCCCAACTGTTTTGTTTTTTAAAATATTTTTCAAGAATATTGACATTTTTTTGAGTTACTGTTAATTCTTCCAAATGTTTTTCTAACATAAATTATGCTGATAATCTCTAGACAGTGGGAAGACCCCACACATAGGCCTCTAAAGGTTGGCAAACTTTTTTGTAAAGAGCCAGACAGTAAATATTTTAGGCTTTTCAGGCCACATACTGTCTCTGTCAGATATTCTTCTTTGTTTGTACAATTCTTTAAAAATATAAGAATTATTCTTAGATCATGGACTGCTCAAAATGGCTGGATTTGTCCCACAGGCTGTAGTTTGCTGACCCCTGCCTAAGCCTTGGAAAAACACGTCAGAGAGAGAAATTAGATTTGTCATATTGTCATGTGGTCAGACACTCCTGACCTTTTTTTTTTTTTTTTTTGTAGATACAGCGTCTTGCTCTGTTGTCCAGGCTGGAGTACAGTAGTGGTATGATCATAGCTCATTACAGCCTCGAACTCCTGGGCTCAAGTGATCCTCTTATCTCAGCCTCCTAAGTAGCTAGGACTACAGGCACATACAACCATGCATGGCTAACTTTTTTTCTAAATTTTTTGTAAAGATGAGGTCTCACTATATTGCCCAGGCTGGTCTCAAACTCCTGGACTCAAGGGATCCTCCTGCCTTGAGGAGTCACCATACCCAGGCTTGGTCTTTATTGTCTATGAGATATTCGCAGGTCATAGCTTTCTACCTTACAGGATTATAAGGGTTAAATTAATTAATTTCTATGAAAGCCCTTCTAAAGTATAATGTTTCAACAATCATGAGGTATCATTGTTAGCATTATCTTGAATTGCCCATGAACCTGCTGTAGCTATAATCCCAGTTTAATTAAAACCTCTACCCAGGGCAGAAAGTACCAGCTCTTTAAATATCTGGAAGTCTCAACAGCAGGATAGGGCTGAAACAGGCTCAGGCCACTGATATAAATTCCTCTATTTATTCTAAGCTACTCCTGGAGAAACATCCAGGTCTTCTGGCATTGGATAGCAATGTCAACCTTAGCTCTGCTTTGCATTGTTCAGAGCTCTGACCCTGCCAATACACTGCCTGGCATAGAGTAGGTGCTCAATCTATGCTAAGTGAATGAACGAAGGATTATTTTCAATTATCTGAGCCCTCACCTTCTGTGAACCACAGCTCCTCTAAGCCACAGTCCCAAATCATGTGTCCTTTCCTGTCCCAACACCAAGAGAATACCCTCTCCGCATATGGAGATGTTTCCCTGGTGCTGTGGGCAGGAGAGAAATGAAGGCAATACCACGTATGTGCCAAATCCACCCATCCATAATTGTTGAATAGATGTCTGACTTTCTCTACATCTTAAAAGTTAACATGATTAGAATTACATCCTAATGATAGATAATTATTTTTAAAAAGAAAGAACAAAAAAAAAGAAAAGAAAGAAATCCCACTTTTTTTTTTTTTTCTTTTTAGACAGAGTCTCACTCTGTTGCCTGGGCTAGAGTGCCATGGAGTCAGCCTAGCTCACAGCAACCTCAAACTCTTGGGCTCAAGAGATCCTCCTGCCTCAGCCTCTTGAGTAGTTGGGACTACAGGTATACGTCACCACGCCCGTCTAATTTTTTCTATTTTTAATAGAGATGGGATGGGGGATGTCTTTTTCTTGCTCAGGCTGGTCTTAAACTCCTGAGCTCAAGCAATCCTCCTGCCTCAGCCTCTCGGAGTGCTGAGATTACAGGTGTGAGCCACAGCACAGGGCTGAAATCCCACTTTTGAACTGACTAAGAAATCCAGTCTGACAACGAAAGGAGGGGTGTTCCACAAGCTGGGTTGATATGAGGACACCTCAGGACAGAGGTGACCTTAAGCTTCACTTCCCTTCCATTATTATTTAATGTTTAGACAAGGCCTCATTATTTACAAATGCCTTATAATAATTTATTAATCTTGTACACTTTATGACCAAGGATTTTCGAGCACTTTGGAAACAAAGATTAATTACACTAGGGCTTAGCAAAGAAGTGGAGGCAAAATAAATGATTCATTGAACTCAGTGGTGGTGAGGAAGCCTTGATCTATCTCCCAGATGGAGTCTGGGGAGCAGAGAGAGACTGGGGAAAGGTCACACAAAAATTCAGCAGCAGAACCGAAATTAGAACTAATGGCTTTTCATTTCTTTACAAAACATTATAACTGCAAAAGCTTCCTTTTAATTTAAAAGGAAAGCTTTTTAAAATTATTTCTATTTGAACACACGTGGTAGGATTTTCAATTCTAATGTCTAAATCAAAGCCCTTTTCTCTCAATTCTATGGCCTCAGAAACCCCTGATACCTTCGCTCTGGGGTCGGAGCTGGGACCCCCTTTCAGCCTCAGATAGGGACAGTTCCATCTACCTGAAATGTGTTTCTACTTTATGTTTTAAGTAAAACTTTTTTTCAGATGCCAGAGAAAGAAATAAAAGTACAACTACACTTTTTGCCTCTGTCCATGAACATTAGGAAAAAGAAGTTTGCAATGATTTACAACATTTGTTCAAATCCAAAGAGATGTCATAAAATCCCAGTGAACATAGGAGCTAGAGTCATTAGGAAAGCTGGTATTGAAATAAACGGAAAGAGATCTTCATAGACCAATTCAGACCGGTCGATATGTTTTTACAGAGTTATGAAATCATGAAGCATTTAGTTATATTTCACTTTTATTCATCTCTGGTGAAGCCATATCCTAACCAGAACATCCATTTCCAGTAAAAGAAAGACAGAAATACTACAAACTGGCGATATTTAAATCAAATGAGTGAAAAAAAATTTTTAAAGATCAACTCTGGTGGATTGAAAGAATGAAATCGAAGTGATTCTAACGTTACATAATTGTTCCTAAAAGGACTAGAAATGGATTGCTGTCGCCAAATCTCACAGTATATATAAAAACCACATCAGTGTTCATCTTCACCATGCCACTGTGAAATCAAATAATAGTAACCGTCACCTCTCAGTGACTTTGTCCTGTGGATTAGCCATTTTGCAGATCATCTATATCAATACTTCAATCCCAGATCCATTTTCTTCTTTGTTATTCTATGTGTTACAAAGCATCTTCCCCGTCATCCATTGGTACTTTCAAGAAAATAGACTTATTTAGAAAATAATCTAAGCCTATGTTTTGCAAACTTCATTTCAATGCCTACTAGTCCTACGAGATGTTCTATAAAAAAGAGGCTCATCATCAAATAGATCAGAGTAAAACTGCTTGTGATTCTTTTCTTGGTGACTCACAATACACTTGAGATTTTAAAATTTCTGAAAAGTCTTGCAGTAATGAAACTCATTTGACCATAAACAGGTTTTTTTTTCTTTTTTTATATAGCATTTGTTAACATCCCATGGAATTAGTGTTTATACACACATCCTGGGAGACCCTCTGTAAATAAAGAGGGAGATAGGCCAGTTGAAGAGCTATTTCATAGCTCTACTGACTTTCAAAGACTTAGTATGGAGGCAATAATGTAAAATATCACATTACTAGTTTTAGATTGCCTACACATTGAAATGATAACATATTAAAAAATTTTCAAATGTCATAGCTACATTTCAAAGCCAAACTTTAGAGTAACAGAATCACCCACACAATGCTGGGCCCTGGGGTTTGTTCCAACTCATTCTCTGCTTCCGCATGCCTTGTCTCGGCACCACGATGCCTCTCTCTTTCTTCAGTTACCCCTGGAGCCTGCCCTAGTTAGCCCCTAAGATCAACATTATTTTTTAGGACAAAATTCTTTGATGTTCTTTGAACTTAGGTGAAAATTAGACCTCTGTCTTTAGTTGGAAGTTAGCAGTACTTGAAAAATACATGCATCTAAACAACACAGTATCATGAGTCTGTCTAAGAAAAAAATAGAATAAAAATATAAAAAGCAATTTTTTAAATGTCAGTTTTGGAGACATATAATGGTTTTTGGACTAAGTAAAAGCATCGAGACTGTAACTATTTCCCCATAAAATTGCATTCGCCCAAAAACATCAATAGGCAACTGCTGACGAGGGCCAAGAGTAGAGAGGAAAGTAGAAAGGACAGTGATGAGAAATGTCTTGTTGAATTCTCCGACGTCTCTTTCTGACGGCAAAATAACAATGAAAATAATCTCCTTTCAGGAACCACTAACAGAAAGTTGTTCTTCCTCATTTCCCTCCGTTGTTCTCATGGCATCGGGAATTTTCAGACCTAGCACTCACCGTGGTTATAACCCCAAGGGCCTCAGTGAAATTATGTTTAATGTCGGTCTCATCCACTAATGTGTGGTCCTCACGAGGGCAGGTGCTCTGTCTGCTTGTTCACTTCTGTATTCTTAAAACTAGCACACACCAGCACTTACTGGGTATCGATGAAATACTCGTGGAAGGAAGGGAGGAAGGAGGGAAGGAAAGAAGGGAATGGATTTTTTTTTTTTTTATTTTTTGAGGTTTGGTTGTTCTGCCAAAGCAATGATGGATTTACACTCGTTTGCCTGTTCTTCCAGTGGCCCTATGGTTTAAGGGTATAATCTGTGGCCATGAAATAGGAGATAATTAACCAACTAGGCATCAAATCATGACATCACTTTCATTTGCACTGTATTCTAAGCAGTGCTTGCAGTACAACACTCATATTTTCAGAGAAGAAAAAAAAAAACGTAGTTCTTATACTAAGTTGGATCCATCTGGGTTTTATACCTGGATAGAGTTGTATGGTCCTATGAGGTCATATGAGGAAAGGAATGGGATAAGAAGAGTTTAAATTTGGTATTTTCATACTCTTTGTATGTAACTAAGAAATTTATATTTGATTATCATGAAAGGAAGAACATAAAGGCAATCTGGTCATTCTGCCTCGCAATTTCCCTTTCTTCTTCCATTAAAACTCTGACCAGATGACCTAATAAAGCTGCTATGTATTTTTCCCCACGATTTTGCTAAATCTGCAAGCTGAAATTAAGTAGAAGCCATGACAGCATACAAAGTCAGCAAGCATTTAAATGTCATTAACTTATTGGCATGCTGCATGAGATCATTGATATTGTCTCATAGAATTAAATATTGTTCTACTCTAAAAATATTTAAGAAAAGTTACAAATCAACACATTTTTCATTATTATGCTGAGCAGGGTGTAAAAAAATAGTGCTGCTTCAACAAAACAGAAATGGACTCAGGTATTCTCATATTTCTTTCCTGAGCCTAGATTTGAGCAGGGCCATTCCATCTGATTGTAATTCCTGTAGGTAAGCAGATGGTCAGGCAGCACACCAAGAATTATAATAATCTATGTGGGATGTTTCTAAGACATGAGTTAATGCTTTCAAACCCATAAAGCTTGGGATTTTATGGAGATGAACCACATTATAGACCCACATGCAAGCATGTGCTCATTGAAATTACCTCAACTGAATCAACAGCTCAGCTCATTTGCACCTCCTGACCTTCTGGAACTGACCTGTAAGATGCATTCTCACACCCGTTTCTTCTTTCTAAGGATTGAAATTAGATACAGAAAAATACATACAACTAGCAGTGCTAACATGCATTTTAAGATCCAGATTCCTTGATCTAAAACAAACGTGAGGAACAAGGTAAATTGCGTTGCTTATATACGCAAGAATTCTTAAATTATAATCCATTGCCTCCCTAAGATTTCAAGGGACACTGCCAGAGGTGATTATGAGGGAGATGGGGAGGGGCATAAGTGGAAAGGCTCACAATAGTAAACTGGTTTCCACTGCCTGTCCACATGCACTGAGAGTCAGTTTTGGTGCAGTGGTTGGAAGGCAGGTTTTGGAACCCAAAGAGCTAGATATGGATTGTGACTGAGACACTATCACCAGTGAATGGCATCAAGAGGTTATTTAACCTCCCTCAGCCTCAGCTCCCTTCAGCCAAGGGCAGTTCCCCGACAGGAGCACAGCTATAAGCGGCCAACGATTCTGGCAGCTGGGAAAAGAAGTGGGGATCCGGGCAGTGCAGCAGAGCCCTCGTGACAGCAACCTAGCCAGGCTTCACACAGTGGTTTCCAAGAAATTATTGATGGATTATTCCATTTCTATAAACCATGAACCTGTCACCCTGGCCCCACCTTGCGTCTCTCTCTGCTTTCAGATTTAACATCTTTGACTCATTATCTCTGCTGTTCATTCTTCTGAATATCTTCACCTGGCAGACAAGAAAAACTTGACTAGGACATTATCTCCTTAACATGGGGATAAACATTACCTGCCTCACAGCACAGCTGAGAAATAACCTGTGTAAAGTACCTGGAACACAGTCCACAGCCAGCAAACATCTTTTACTTTTCTTTCTTCTTATATTTTTCCTTTTTTAGTAATAATACTTTGATTTTTTTAATACCTTATTGTTTTCAAAGCTCTTCTACATGTATTTTCTTAACTGATCTCCATGGCAATGTATGATAGGAACATCAGTTCTGTTTCATACATGAGAAAACCGAGGCTCATTCTAGAACCAAGGCTGCTTTACTTCTAGTCCTGTGTTACTCTCACTAGATTAACTATTAAGACAGCTGAAATCATATGAGCAATTAGATCAAAACAGTGAGAAGATCCTAAGACAAAAATATAACAATGTAAATTTTTAAAAGATATTGGATCAGACACACAAAAGGATATTATGGCAATCCAGGTGACATCATTTCATGTTTCACTACATAGTCAGGGCTACAGGAGACTAGAAATAAACACCTTCTTAAGAATGACAGAATGCATGGTATGGATTTAGTAGGCTTGTGGAGAGCTGTGAAATGATTCATTTAAGAATTCTTTATTGTTTGCAATAGTCTGCTGACAACACACACATATGTAAATATACAAGACATTTATTAACAGCTCTTGCCGCTGCAAAGCTAATCTTAAATAGGAGGCATGAATCAGTTTTAGCAACTAAAAAATAATAAAGTAATTTATAATATGATTAAATACTACTGGGGAAATGTCTTTTTTGGTTTTTATCTATTTTCATTTCATTCCTGCAATTAGCACACACGCCATCACTAGAAATGAAACTTCAGAACAATTTTACAAAAATCTCAGAAATAAAAAAGTGGAACAAAGAGGTAAAATTAAGAGTTTTAATAAATTTTGGAAGAGAAACAGGAATAAAAGTATTTGGAAAGAGGGCATGCGCGCAGCGCCCAGCACCCTGTCTGGTAGACAGTAGGCGTTCTAGTCAAGTTTTCCTTGTCTGCCAGGTGAAAATATTCAGAAGAATAAACAGCAGAGATAATGAGTCAAAGATGTTAAATCTGAAAGCAGAGAGAGACGCAAGGTGGGGCCAGGGTGACAGGTTCATGGTTTATAGAAATGGAATAACCCATCAATAATTTCTTGGAAACCACTGTGTGAAGCCTGGCTAGGTTGCTATCATGAGGGCTCTGCTGCACTGCCTGGATCCCCACTTCTTTTCCCAGCTGCCAGAATCGTTGGCCGCTTATAGCTGTGCTCCTGTCGGGGAACTGCCCTTGGCTGAAGGGAGCTGCCTCACCCAAAGTCATGCTTCCCTCTCCAGAAGCAGTCAGCATCCCGTGACTAATGGCTGCAGGGCTGCAAGGCCCAGTAGCCACTTGCCTCACCTGGGACAATTCTGAAGGGCCATCCCATCTCTGGAGCCCCCTGTGGGCTTGGCCAACTACATCACAGTCCAACCTACCATTCCTGCTTCCCTCGTTCCTTCCCCATGTTGATCCTTGAAGCACTCACCAGTAATCTGCTGCCCATAAATCTCCATGTCAGAGCTATTTGCAAGGAACCCAACTGAAGACAGTTGGTTACAGAAATGGTCCCAGGAAGAAGACTCTATTCTGAGATTTGGGGAATAGATTGCCTACTGGCCGGCTCGCAGCGAGGACTCTTGCAATGGGTGGTAGGTAGACAGCTGATGTCCTGGCATGTTGTACGGATCAGTTGCCAAACTGTTCAGTAACGGTGAACTGGGATGGAACAGCAGTGAGAGGGAACGCACTGGCTCGGGCATTGGAGAGGTGCGATGGACACCAGTGTTACAAGGGTTATGGAATAGGGGACACCCGACTGACCTGGGGGAGGGGCTTCACTGCAGAAGGGACTGGAGTTCAAGCTACACTAAAGGGTGAGTTTGCACACAAAGGGAAGGGAAGGATGGTTACAAAAGAGTTTTCTGGTCAGCAGAAATAGCACATACGAAAGCTCTGGTGCAGAAAAGTTCCCATCCATTAGAAGAAGTACAGAATGGCCAGTGACTCTCCAGAGAGTGGAAATGAGCTAAGAGGACGCACGGTGTCAGAGGAGGCTGGAGAGTTAGGCAGAGGCCAAATCACAGTCATGGCAGGATGTGTGGTGTCATCTTATGAGCCATGATAAACCACCGGAGGGTTTGAAGCAAGGAAGCTACAAGATAAGATTTGTCTTTAAAAGAAAATCTCTCTATTTGTGAACTGATTCAAAAATGGAAACGAGGAAAGCAGCCTCCTAAAGGTTGTTGCAGAGGCCCACACTGGGAAGGGTCAGCTCTCACTAGGGCCTTGTGTACCGGTTGAGCTACTAAACTACCTTTTGGTGATGAGAAGGCCAAATCCATCTCCATCCACTGGTTGGCATCTACAGAAACAATCTGGGCAATTTCCCTTTAAGATTTAAATCTCTATTTAAATGCTAGAATGTGGGCTCTACAGTCACAAGGACTTTATTACTGTGCTATATCCCCAGCCCCTAAAACGGTGCTCAGGACTTAGAAGACGGTGCTCAATAAATGTTTGAATCATCGAATAAATGAATTTGGAAGGAAAAACTCCTAACGGAAGTGCAGCAAGTTCCTAAGGATCATTCATACCTTGCTATAGATGACAGCTGTGAGCAAAGGCTCCAAGGGGACAGTGGGGCGGTGGAGAAGGAGGTTCTGGCCACTTGCCCATTTACCGTATTTATATGGCGAGTAAGCATCGGAGACAAGCAGAGGACGCCTGCCGGTGGAAATCTTAATGAGACTGGCCGAAGATGAACTTCTGAGGCAAGTCGTAACCTTGTGCTGTTAAGAACTTCTCTCAAAGTAATAGCAACTGTCGTGTCTCAACATAAACTGGTCACTGACCCTGTTTTTCATTTCCTGTTTTTTTTTGTTTTGTTGTTTTGTTTAATGGAAGGATTTGGTGTTATTGTTGAATGTCATCTAAGCCAGCTGTGAAACCCAAATGATTTCCAGTCCTTGCTTCCAGGCCTGGACCTAAAGAAAAGCCCGTCAGCTCCTGACTGACAGGGAAATGTCCCGGCAGCTGTGTTCCTACTCCTGAGCGCCGTTTGGGGGCTGAGACTGGTTGAGAGCCGCACTTGACGCCACTCATCTCTTCAAACCTTTCTGTGCTGCGCAGAACCGAAAATCAATTTTATGTAGGAACAGTAAGTGATCCCATATTGAGGAGGCCTGTACAGGTGAGTCTGTGCCCTCTGTCACGGTCATAAACTAGGTCATTGCATATTCATGCAGAGAGAGACCCGGAGGACGCCCACACTCAGGAACACGAGAGAACAGTGACATCCAGTGGCTAGCTCGTGGCATTTCTGATGTGCAGGACACACAGACTGCTGAGGCTGGAGCTCACCCTTTGCTCTAAATATCGGCTTCTGCTTTTGTCCTTCCAAGCCCGGGAACCTGGTGAAACTCCAGAAAGATTCTGATTTCAGACCAGGTTCTACCAATAATATTTATTTTTTCCATATTCTCTGCCAGGCTTTTTACTTTCAGCATAAACACTCATCTCTCTCTAGAGTTACAATGTTTTAAACTGAATCATAAAATTGAATAAATGTTAATGTTCAACAGATGATCAAATGCAAAATTCCAAAATCACATTTTTCCTAGTTTTCAAAATAAAGGTTTGTCATTCGGTCGACAAATATTTACTGTATACCCACTAGGTGCCGAGTAGTGAGTAAAAAAGGAATTCTCACCTTCTTGGAGGTTTCATTCTTATTGGGGGAGACAGTAATATACACACACATGCACACACATGCACACACACGCAGACATCCCATAATGTCAAGTCATGGTAAATGTTAAGAAGAAAAATGAAACAAGATAAGGGCATAGAATTCGACATGAGGATTGGTGTTATTTTGGATGGATGATCGATCATATGTAAGATCTCCCTGAAAACATTTGAGTGGAAACCAGAATTGAATCAAGGATCAGATCATGTACATACCAGGGGAAAAGCATTCCAAACAAAGAGAGGCAAATCATAAAGATAACGTTCAAACAGAATCAAGATTCTGCAGAAAAATTTAAGTTATCATCAGTGTTGAAATAAAAATAATTATACCTGAAAGAAATTTTAATTCTATTTTTAGTCAAAGAAGAAAAGAAGCTATAAGCCTAACCTCAACTTTCATATTTTAGACAGAAGGCACAAAAGTTCATTACAGTTAATCTTTGAATCAGGAATTTAGACTCAAAGTAAAGTAGTGTAGTATAATAACAAAATGTCACTATTTATAATTTATCTCCATCAAAAGGCAAGGAGACCATTAACCAGGAGTGAGGATGATGACTCAGGCCTCATCCCAAGCACATTCAACAGGAACAATGCCACTGCGAGCATTCCATTGGCAGGCAAGGACATTTACACACACGCACACACACGCTGTAGAAGTTTCGTAGTAATTATGGTATTTGGTCATAGAAAAGGGAACTTTTGTTCTTTTTATTTCCTCCTTATCGAGGAATAACTTACATACAATAAAGTGCACGTCTCTTAAGGGTACAGATTGTTTAATTTTGACCATGCATGAGTTTAACCACCACCCAGACCAAGATACAGAACATCCCCCCATCTTCTCAGAAGTCTCCTTCATGCCTCCCCATTCCCCCAAAGTTAACCACTATTCTGACTTCTGTCAGTAGACATTACTTAGCCTGTATTTCAGACCTCTTACAAATGAAATCGCATAGCATATATCCTTTATGTGTCTGGGTTTTTTCACTCAACAGTTCGTCTATGAAATTCATTCATATTGCTACGTGTAGCAGTAATTCATTTATTTTCATGCCTGTTTAGTATTCCATTACATGAACAGCTTACACTTTTGATGAATTTATGGGTTATTTCTTGTTTGGGATTATTATAAATAAATCTGTTATCAACATTTGTGTACACATCTTTTGGTAAAAATACACATTTATTTTTGTTGAGTATACATCTAGGATTAAAATTACTGTTTCACAAACTGGGCCAGTTATGTGATTTGCAAGGCCCAGTGCAAAATGAAAACATAAGGTCACTTGTTTAAAAATTAGGGGAAAAGTACCATTAAAGGCATGAAAATATAAAGCCTTGTCCTTTTATTCACTCTCTTTCTCAATTTGTCATGATATTCTTTTATGTGCTATTTAATGTCATTCTAAGTAAGGAAAAATTAAAACATTCAAATATTAGCTTGAATTTTACCATTCATTTTATATTGTGCAATGGCAATTTTAAATGCAGATCTGAGAGCATTTAACCTGTTTGTAGAATCACTAAATTATGTGATTTATATTCCATAGCTTGTACATATGAATGTACATCATATGCATTTCATTCTGGGAAATGCTACACAGAACTAAGTTAAATATTTTTATTTCACTTCTCTTTTTCTTTTTTTTTTTTTTTTTTTTTTTTTTTTGAGACAGAGTCTCACTGTGTTGCCCCGGCTAGAGTGCCGTGGTGTCATCCTAGCTAACAGCAACCTCAAACTCCTGGGCTCAAGTGATCCTCCTGCCTCAGCCTCCCGAGTAGCTGGGACTACAGGCATGAGCCACCATGCCCAGCTAATTTTTTCTATATATTTTTAGTTGTCCAATTAATTTCTTTCTAATTTTAGTAGAGACGGGGTCTCGCTCTTGCTCAGGCTGGTCTCGAACTCCTGAGCTCAAACAATCCGCCCGCCTCG
>CAUYSK010042180.1:0-17504 GCA_963575035.1 Avahi laniger | reverse complement strand
GCCGGGCATGGTGGCTCATGCCTGTAATCCTAGCACTCTGGGAGGCTGAGGCGGGAGGATTGCTTGAGCTCAGGAGTTCAAAACCAGCCTGAGCAAGAGCGAGACCCCCATCTCTACAAAAAATAGAAAGAAATTAATCGGACAACTAAAAATATATAGAAAAAATTAGCTGGGCATGGTGGCGCATGCCTGTAGTCCCAGCTACTCGGGAGGCTGAGGCAGGAGGATCGCTTGAGCCCAGGAGTTTCAGGTTACTGTGAGCTAGGATGACGCCACGGCACTCTAGCCTGGGCAACACAGTGAGACTCTGTCTCAAAAAAAATAAATAAATAAATAAATATAGAAAGAAATTAGCCGGGCACAGTGGTGCATGCCTGTAGTCCCAGCTACCTGGGAGGCTGAGGCAGGAGGATCGCTTGAGCCCAGAAGTTTGAGGTTGCTGTGAGCTAGGCTGATGCCACGGCACTCTAGCCCAGGCAAGAGTGTGAGACTCTGTCTCAAAAACAAAAACAAAAAAAAAAGTTTTCCTGGCCATTCTTGTTTATTTTTCCATTAACTTTTAGGATCAGCTTTTCTATTAAAAAAATTTCTGAATGTGTGTATGTGTGTATATATAATATAGAAAATATATTAGAATTATGTGAAATTTATACTTATGGAAAATTGGTATTTTTATTGAGCCTTCATAAATATTTTTGATGGCAGCATTATAGTTCATCTTACTGACAAATTTAACACATTAATTTAACTATGCCCTTATTCAATCCTTATATTTTTTCCAATTAAATACTTCTTAGATGAACTATTATTAAAAAGTAAACAAAAATGTTTTTCTATACTGGTGCAATATTTCTGACACCAAACATTTGGGTCTTATACATACCAAGCAATTCTAAGACTAACTACCCAGAGTTAGTACAGACTCCACAGGTTAAGGGCTCAGTCCCACCGCTTTGGATGCTAATAGCAAGTAGTGAGTCCCTAGGTTACTCATCCTTTTGTCTGACTTGGCTATAAATCAAGGATTCTCAGGACCCTCATCCTCAGGTTTGATAATTTGCTATAATGCTCACAGAACTTAGGGAAAAACATACACTTACCAGTTTATTATAAAGGACATAAAAGATATAGGCGAACAGCAAGATGAAGAAGTGCATGGGGTAAGGTTTATGGGAAGGGGTGCAGAGCTTCCATGCCATCTCCAGGTGAGCCACTCTCGCAGCAACTCAATGTGTTCACCAACCTGGGAGCTCTCTAAACTCTGTCGTTCAGGGGTTTTTATGGAGGCTTCTTCACATAGGCATGATGGATTATTAACTCAATCTCCAGCTTCTTTCCCCTCCCCGGAGGGTAGGGGTTGGGGCTGAAAGTTCCAAGCTTCTAATCAAGGCTTCTGGTGACCAGCCCCCATCCCGAAGATATTTAGGAGTCACCAGGAGTCACTTCATTAGAACAAAAGATGCTTCTATCACCCAGGGAATTCCAAGGGATTTAGGAGCTCTGTGAAAGGAACCAGGGTCAAAGACCAAATATTGTAACAAATATGTAACAAAAGATGTTCCTGTCCCACCTGTCACTCAGGAAATTATGAGGGTTTTAGGAGCTCCATGTCAGAAATCAGGAGTATAGACCAAATATATATTTCTTATTATGTCACAATTACAGTTGAATCTTTGTTCATATCTATGAGTATTATCTTATGATATATTCCTAGAAATAGAATCACTAGTCAAAGCTGTGAATCTTTGAGATATCTGACATTGCCAAATTTCTTAACAAATAAATTATGTACTCTCACAAACTATGAAATGAAAGTATTAAATTTATTACATTTTTAAAAATAGTCTTACTACTCTAATAGGAAAAAAGTGATATCTCACTTAATTTTCACTTATTTGATTATTAGTGAGATAGAACATTTTTATTTGTTGACTATATATTTAATTTTCAGTATTCTATCAATATCTTTACCCATTTTTTTGTTGAAAATCTAGTGATTTATTTCAAAGTATAAATTTTCTTCCTTACCCATTTTTATTTTGGTTTTAATATTTTTGTTTTTGACCTGTATGAGCTTTTATTAAGAATATTAGGCCTATTAAATGCCATATTTGTATCAGATAATCAGTTTGTTGTTGTTTACTTTTGTTTATAACATGTTTTATTCTGTTTAATTTTTTTATTTTAAAAGATGTTCATAGTCACTGTACATAGGTCACTCACTCCTACTGATAAGAAATATGTGTCTTGATGTTTTTTGACTTTCATAATTTTCAGCTTTTTATGTTGTCAGATCTACAGAACTTTGTTAATGAGTACCATTTGTTTATGTTTAGAAAGACCTTCTTCATACAGAAATCAGGCATGAAGTGGAGCCAGTGTGAATATGGAGAAACCAGTAGGTAGGCTATTGGGCTTGTCCGGGAAAGAGATTCCTGTAGCTTGGAACAGTGGCAGTGAAGATGAAAAGAGTTGGATAGATCAGTATATAATTTGGAAGTTGACTCACCTGTTGATTGATGGGGAAGAGATAGTGAAGAAAAAAGAGAAATAAATAATGATTCCCAGATTTTTGACATAAGCAACTGGGATAACAGGGTGTCTTTTCCTGAGCTGAGGAATGGGAAGTCTTTAACGGATGAATGAGGATATTTTGGTGCATGATGCTCTCCTGATGCTGTTTGTTGAAATGTGATCCCCTTTAGCAGGATCCTTGATTACAGGCTGACATATCCCTCAACTCTCTGCTGCTGCTCTTGGTTTACATTTTTTGACCTGCCATGTTCTAATGTGCTCGCCTACTTTGAAGGAATATTCTTTTTGTGTTTACAAAGTGTTCTTGAGTTTGTCTCGTGTTTCTTTGATGACTCCTTCCCGAGTACTAATGCCAGCTGGGTTTTTCATTACCTAGTCAGTGGGGTGCTTCAGAAGGAGTGTCTCGGGCACTGGAGGGTCATAAACACGGGAGGTACTCCTGAGTGCTTTCTGCTTTATCAGATTTTTGCAATGAGGGCCCTGGGGCAGTTCTTGAGGGCTGGTGCTGCCTCTCAACACCAACTTTTATTTCGACATAGGTCATCAAAGGAGAACTAGGCTATGAGTGTATGGCCCGGAATAGCCAGTTTGGAACTAATTAGTAAAAACACCGTCAGTGAATTTTGTTGCTATTGATGTGACTGACTGTGCAGAACAGTGCCCAGTGAAGCTTCTAGTCCCCCGTGAGCTCCACAAACAGGTTCAGAGGACACCATTATTTCAAATCATCAAACCGACATCAGAGTGCCTACTATAGGGGAAGAAATAAAGATCATCTCCCCACCACCATCTCCCAGTGCTATCAGTTTGATGCCTGCATATGACCGCTTTCTCTTAATGACGCGAGAACATGTCTCTGACTTCCTGCCAAAAGGACACATACTGAGTTGTTTTTCTGAGAGTGAGAGTGGCTTGTGTGGAGCTGTTCTACACACACAATTCCTCCTGATCCTTCTGGCAACCAGCAGCATGTGCTCAGAAGAGAAAAGGCTCTCTAGAGTTAGAAATGTGGTCTGTGGTCTTTGAACAATTTTCTGGGCAAAATTGACTGATCCTTCTATGGAGATAAACAGTCTAGCTTTTTCAAAAATTACCTTCTAGCTGGTCCACAATTCCATTGCATAACTAAAGGTCACACCTACAGCTAAATTAAATATGTTTGTCACTGATTTCCATCTGGCAAACAAAATACTGTGGGATTATGCTGTTCCCTTTTCCTGGAATGTCCTTGTATGCTGTATCTTCAAGGAGGCCATTTGGCAACATTCCCAAATCCCCAGCCTTTGACCAGCCACCTATGGCCTCTACAGACTCCCAAGAGAGCTACATAGAGGGACAGTCCTGGCACGTGAACACTGTTTATTACACTGTTGTTACAAACCACTGCTGAGCTTGTCAGGATCACTTCAAAGGCAGAAAGACAAACCCCAAAGATGGTGTGACTGAAGACCTAAATCAAAAGTGACTAAGCTGCAACCCAAGGCTTTCCTGAGATTCGGGATACTGAAAGAAAGCCTCAAATTTGTCCCTGTTACCAAAAAATTCTAATGTCCTTTTCCCAATTCATGAACTTCTACTCATCCTATAAACCCCTGTTCAAATACCTCTCCCTTTCTGATTTTTCCTTGACCACAGCTTCATCGAAGAAAAATGAGTTGCTCCTTCATTTGTGATCCTATAGAAATTTGTGTGTTTCTCTTTGATCACTTCACCAGCTCTTGCTGTGGTAAACTGTTTACATGGCCCCCTTCCCAGACTGCCAAAGGTAGACACTGTCTTATTTTTCTTTTTATCTTCAGTGGCTGGCTAAGTGCCTGCCATTGGGAGGTATTCAGTATATTGTTCTGAAAGCCAACTTTTTTGGCACTGAAAACAAGGCACGTGGTTGTGCAGTTTGTGCACTGCACAAGCGTGCCCAGCCTAGGAAGCAAGAGGGGCTGGTGTGGGACTGTCTCTGCCCAGAGGAAGGGGAGCCTTTCTCTTCACATAGAGGCACGTGCTTGCAGGGTTACATGAGCCCAGAGGGGCTACCTCCTAACTTACACCAAGATGCCATATAGGCTTGCAATCTTACCAACTGAGAGAGTAAATCAGACCTAGCAACTTTAAGAATGGCAGAATATGAAGAAAATACAAAGTTAAAAGGAATATTTCCCCTTGTGAAAAGTTTCCACTACTTATTTAATACTCAAGCCTTAGAGTTATCAGATGTTAGGAAACTTATCAGTTATGAGCATGAAAAACTTGAATGTATCATGCTTTTTGTAGTTTACTTATCCTCAATTACCATTTTTTAAAAACATAGAATTATACAATTTTAGACCTGAAAGAAAGTTGTCTTTCTTTGATTGATTTAGCAAATATTTTTCAAGCATTTAGTAATAGTTATACACTTAGTGTGGACCAGGCACTAGAAACAGTAATAAAATTGGCCAATGTCAAATACCTATTCAGTGGCAGGTTTTTCATTTGCTAATAGGGTACCTACGTTACTATTCTGTCAGAAACAAGAAGAGGCAAAATGGTCACTATGTTAGTGCAATTGTAGTTTTAGCCATTTTGCTCTTTGGTTTCTGCTGTGGTCTTATTTTGCCAGTTTTTTAATACCAAAGCTGTCATTTCTTTAGTTTATTTTTTTCCTCTGTCTATTCCTACCCACCTACCACACATAGACCATGAGCCATTCTGGGGTCATCACCACTGAATGTTCCATAGATTTAATGTACAGAATCATATGTGTGAAGAAGAAAGACTGATGGTAGTCCCTACACAAAACACAGATGAGATCTATCATAGTTGTCACAGGGTTATGGGTCAGTTGTCTTTGCGCAAGTTGTTTCTAATCAGAATTAAAGAACCAAAGCTTAAAAATAGTTTTTTATATGTATGAGACGATTCCAGGTTATTCCTATAATAATGCCATTCCAAAGTGGGAGAGAAAAAGGTGTCGTTACAGCTATGTACCAGAAACTGCAACTACCCTGTCTATGCCATAGCCCCTGGGTCAAGTGCCCAGGGAATATGGCATATCTGTGAACATTACCCCATCACCCACTGTGTGTGTTGTAGGAGGAAGTGATTAGGATCCTAAGGACTTGTGATGTAATTTCTTCCTCTCTTTCTTCTTGTCTTATTTCTTCATCTCATCCTGTTCCTTCTCTTCCTTGTTCCTCTTTTGGCATGTCATTGGGTTGCTATCCACAAGTGTACCAAGATCAGTTCAATACAGTTTGTATTTACTGAGCATCTTTATGCTTGTGTTTTTATTCTGATGTCTGGGATGCACATCCCCTCTTCCCACTCCCACCTGCCTTCTTCCCAGGTGTTTTCTACAAACTAGGAGTTGAGGGAAGGGAACAAGTCTCATGCTTATTTGTATTTAGCCCCTGACTTTATAATATAGTGAGTAGTTGGTCAATACATCTTTCTTACATGGAAGTTAATGAATAAAGGCACGAATGGATAGGAGGTAATGGGAGATAAAAAAGAAACCTTCACTCTATCTGGGATATTATATTTATTTAAAAATTCTGAAGCCAACATGTCAAAATATTAACATTCTAAATCACGGTGGTAGATATGTGAATATGCATTATCTTACTGTCTATATTATTTTTCATGTTTGGAAATTTCTGTAATATTAAAAAAACAAGATGAGTAGTGGAAATGACAGCAGTATGACAAAATGCCCTTCTTCAGGGAATGTCATCATTTAATTAGGAAATTGTCCAAAGTGCACATGATTGCAAAAGTCTATTGGATTGTATATTTTTAGGAGTTGACTGGCTAGATGTAAAAAAAAAACAAAAGAAAGGAAAGGAAAAAAAGCAGAAAAGCAGTAGTTGGCACTACCTGTCGAGTGTGTAGGGTGTCCTAGGAATCAGCAGATAAATACTTTCTGTATTTTCTCATGCACGTCCAGTGTCTGTGAACTATGAAATATGATCAAGAAGAACTGGATAGAACTAGGCAAGCAGCAGGCTACTGGCTAGCTAAATCCCTGGACACTGTAGAGAATTGTGGCAAAATATCTCTTACTTACATTTTCGGGTCAGATCTTCTCTTCCTCTTCTCCATCCTACTTTCTCTCTGGAAGATTTACCTCTGTGGACCACATCGGTGGATATGCATGACTTCTGGCTGCAGTCTGGGTTCATTTGGAATCAAAGGGAAGGAAGAGGAGGGAGGGAGGTCAGCTTACTTAATCCCCTTATGTTACTGCAAGGTTGTCTCCAGCTGACCATGTCCCTTGACTAAAGGTCACTGCTCTTCTGTCATATAGAGTGGCAACTCTGTATGCACCCCCACGCCGGTCTCCTCATCCATTTGGGCCTAGAGCTCATTAAGAAGCAAGCAGCAGATGCCTGCATACACACACCTTTGAAAATGGTCCCATTGTATATAAAGCACCCCCAGATTGTTCTCTTCTGAGGGTGCCATCTGTTTCCTGTTGGGACTCTTATTGATCAAGGGCTTGGACCAGAGGCAGGGAACCTGCAGCCTTAAGGCCACACGTGGCCTTCTAAGTCCTTAAGTGCAGCCTTTTGACTGAATCCAAATTTTACAGAAAAAATCCGTTTATTTTTTATTAATACATTTTGTTCATCTTTATATATTTATATTTTATTTTTTGAATTAACATATTTAAAATACCGAAAAACAAATTTCAACAAAATAATCCTCTTAGATTGACAGGCACAATTAGAACATTAGTAAACCATGATGGCTGAATTGACGGCCGCTACACTCATGATTTAGTTCTAACTTCCCCTGCCTGACTGGAGCCACTACTGCATGAGGTGAGAGTTTATGAGGGTTGAGTATGCAAGTCTGTTATCAGCTTTTGGCAACCGTGTATGTGTTTCTGTTTGGGGTGAAATTTGTGAATAGTTGCACAGCTCGACAGTATTTTTTAATTCTGTCTGCTTAACGGCCCATCGTGTCAAAGAAGACCAAGAGAACGCTAAAGGAAGAAAACATTTTTAAAATGAGGATTGGGAATTGCAATATTATCATGTTTCTGCTAACGATAAGATGATTTGCTTGCTTTGTGATACTGCAATATCAACATTAAAGAAATTCAGTGCTCATCAGCATTATAACACACATAAGGACCACAAATATTTTAAATTAGAGTGAGAGGTACAAAGGTTGTATTGCAAAAATTAAAAGATGAAAAGGAGGGCTGAGCGCCGTGGCTCACGCCTGTAATCCTGGCACTCTGGGAGGCAGAGGCAAGTGGATCCTTTGAGGTCAGGAATTGGAGACCAGCCTGAGCAAGAGCGAGGCCCCCATCGCTACTAAAAATACAAAGAAATTAACTGGACATCTAAAAATATATAGAAAAAATTAGCCAGGCATGGTGGTGCATGCCTGTAGTCAGGAGGCTGAGGCAGAAGAATCACTTGAGCCCAGGAGTTTGAGGTTGCTGTGAGCTAGGCTGACACCATGGCACTCTAGCCCAGGCAACAGAGTGAGACTCTGTCTCCAGAAAAAAAAAAAGATAGTTAAAAGATGAAAAGCAAAAGCAAATACAATTCTTTCAAGCAGCAATAAGACCTGGAAATAATGCCACTGAAGCAACTTATAAAGTTGCTTATATACTTGGGGAAAAAAGGGAAGACATTCAGTGACATAGAAATTTTGTAAAAAAATGCATTGTCAAAGTTGTAGGATGCTTAGACCCGATAACATTTCAAAGTACAAACACCTGCTTTTTTCAAAGAGAACCATAACTGATTGGTAGCATGAATTAGCCTTCAACATAACAGAACCACTTCTGCAATACTACAAAAGGAAAAAATATATTATTTAGTCACTTTGGATTAATCAACTGATACTACTGACTCGGTGTGAGTTTTATACTTCATTCGGATCATAACAGAAGATTTTCTTTGCTATGAAGAGTTACTCGCTTTGGGCACTCTGACAAACAAAACACAGGGAGTAGATATCTTCAACAGCTTTCAAGATAATGTTGTGAAGTTGGACTAAATTTGGTAAATTTCGTGACAGTGCACCTCCATGACAGAAAAACATGGTGGGTTTATTCCATAGATAAAAAAAGTATTAACAGATCCAGATGCTCTCAATTTCTTTTCATTGTATCTTGCATCAGCAAAATCTCAGTGCTAAAGCTACTATTTTAAGTGACACTTTGCAACAAGTTACAAGTATTGTTAACTATTAATATATTCATGCAAATGCAACACAGCATGGTCAGTTTCATAACATGCTACAGTTGACAATGAGGTATTCAGTGTGGGTTTGTTGTATCATTCTAAAGTGCATTGGCTATCACAGGGACAGGTGTTAGCCAAAATTTTCTCTCTGCAAGAACAGATAGTTAAATTGTATGAAACACAGAATCAGTAATGGGGGTTATTGAAAGAATATTTCTATAGGAACACAGCATTTCTGTGTGATATCATTTTAAATCAAAATGACTTGAATATATCTTTGCAAGGTAAAACTAAGTCCATCTATATGCGATATGTGACGAAAAATCCAAGCATTTCAAAAAAAGCTATCTTTTTTCAAAACACTTCTCCTTCAAAAGGAAATTTCAGATGAACATTTTCCCCAGTTAGCAAAGATCACTGATGAGCAGGACGATATATGCAAGTCATTTGAAGAATACACAGCTGTTATAGACCTATTAATTGGATGATACAATGAAAGGTTCATTGACCTTCAGAATCATGACATCACACTCAAATTACCATTTCAGCCTCTCCTAATTGATGTCACCAAAGCACCTAAAGAACTACAGATGGAATTGATTGAGCTCTCAGTAGATGACATTTTAAAGTCATTGATGCTAAGAAAGACCCAGTTGAAATATGGAAAAATGCAGTAGAATACCCACGCATTCACCATGCCTGAAAAATATTTTCTTGCTTTTCAACCACTTATTGCTGCAAATGTGCATTCTCCTACCTAACCCAAATCAAGATGCCCTTAAGAGTGCAATGCGCACCATCCAAGGGATGGACACGCTTGAAACTCGGACTTGGAGGGGGAAGGAGAGGGCAAGGGCAACATACGTAACCTAAACATCTGTACCCCATAATATGCTGAAATAAAAAAAACAAAACAACAACAACAAAAAAAGATGCTATTAAGGTCACAAATGACTGATACCCATCTAGAGAATCAGCTGAAGCTGTGGACCTCCATACTGCAACCAAATATTCAAATACTTTCCAACAAAAAGCAGATACAACGAAGTTATTAAAAGGTTAGTTAACTTTAAAATTAACAAATAGTTTTCATTTTTTGAAATGATTAAGTACATAGTAGTTAGATTTTTACAAAATAATATACATTTTAAAGTATATCTAATTGAAGTTTCTTGAATGCGGCTTTATTTGATTACAGCTAAATTAATGCCGCTTTCCAACATGAAAAGGTTTCCCACCCCTAGCCTAGACCATGACATCCAGTTTTAACTCCCCACCGGTAGTTAGCATCCAGGTCTCCATCCTTCACTTTGCAGTGCCAGAAGAGAATATCAGAGAGTTAACTTTAAATACTAAACTCCTGTCTATACCTGGTGTCTTCAGCTCTTTCTAACTCATTTCATCCTTTTTTCCTACCATGAAGTTATAGAAATGAAATGTTAAATGACTGCAAAACACTTGAAAACATATTGTCAGCATGAAATAATTACAATCATCCTTTAATAAATTCCACCGTCTGAACACTTTTGGTTACTTTGTGATCTTCATATATTAACATATAAATATATGTAAAGCATAATCAGAAGGGAAAAATCTAAATATTCAATCTATTAGGTAATGATGAAAAGGAAATGTGTATGATTTAGTTAATTTGAAATGATAAGCATCTGGGATAATGTTAGTGGGCCCAGCCAGGAGCGACTGGTGATGTCTTAAACTCTTTAAGGCCTTTGCACTTGCCATTTCCTCTGCCTGGATTATTCTCCCTCCCTCTCCCACTCTTGATCCGGCTAATTCCCATTTATCTCTTAGCTTCTGCTTAAATCTTGCAACCTCAGATAAGTCCCTGACCCCAATCTAAATTAACACACTCTCCTCCCACCTGCTATTAATTTCTCTGTTGGAACCCAGTTCTTTTCTTTCTTGGTACTTATCACAATACAAAAGTTTGTTTTTACTTGTGTGTTGATTGCTCAATGTCCATCTCACCTTTGAGGAGAAGAACCAAGTTTGCTTGGTTTCCCACTATGCTTGAAATTTCTAACACAGTGCCTATCCATGTTAGGGGCTCAATCAATAGTCATCAAATAAATGAATGCTTTAAGTTCATAGAATGTAAGAACCATTGCATTTATGAATTATAACTTCATTTATGCTATTCCTATCAAAGGTGAACTATTTGCTTGCCTTAAGCTTAAGAGTATGCCTCAGTTGGGGCTAGTAGGCATTGTTCCCTGGATAAATTAATATAAATGTATTTATATTTCTAGTATAAGATTTGAATTTTATGAGTCATATTTTGTTCTAGGAAGGCAGAAGCCCAGCCAAAACCTTGTCATAAATAGTCTTAAAAAAATAAGTCCTTTCTTAAAGTTACAAATGTTTTGCTTTGTGCCAACCATTCACACATGGCTCATAAGTCCTGACATGGTCTGACCTTATCTGCTCTTTCTTTCTCCCATTTTGCTCACCATGTATCAGGAACTGACTTGGTGTTCTTTACACTTGCCATACAGTGGGGGATGACTGCTATAGTTTTGCCTGCTCAGCTTCCTTTCTCCCTTCTTTAGGTTACAGAACCAAGGCCACCCTGTACGACCTCTCAGGTTGTACACTGCACAACTTCAGTAGGTCCCATCCACATAGACTATAACATGGATTAGAGTCTGGAGCTGTGCAACATGATGGCTCTGACAGAACTTTTCTTTTGGTAAATGCTTTTCATGCATGCACCTAGACAGCCCTAACTGTGGGTCTGCTCCCTTTCCACAAGGTAGACATGTGATCCATGGCAATCAATTGGAATACTATCTGTATAAATCATCATTGATTATTGCAGGACTAGGCACGTGACCTAAAGAAGCCAACCAGCACTTTTGGGGGGATTATGTAGATGGTGGAAGAGAGAGAATGCCTCATGAGATTTCCAACACTAGGAAACACAAAAGTCTAGAGGTGCTAGGTGTTCTTTTGCTACAGTACAATAAAAGCCTGCCTGCAGATGAAGTTAACACAGAGGAAAGCAGAGCTTAAAGGAGGAGGAAAGAAGACAGATTTTTGACGACATGGGTTGATCCCCAATTTCCAGCTCTGCCTACACTACTACTGAGCTTTTTGGTAGTATGAGCTAATAAAATTCCCTCCCTTGCTTAGGAAAGTTTGAGTTGGATCTTTGTCACTTAACAACTCCAAGAGTCCTGGCTAATACAGATGTGTAAGTAAACCATAAATTGGAAACTTCGAACGTATTTCCTGCTTAACAGAAAACTGGAGACTCTACTTGTCACAATGGTGATGTCATTTCTCTGCCCAGAGCCCTCCAATGCCTTCTCGTCTTACCCGGAGAAAAAGCCAGTGGTTCACGTTTGGCTCAGAAGTCCTGACATGGTCTGACCTTATCTGCTCCTTCTTTCTCCCCCTTTGCTCACCGTGCGTCAGGAACCCTGACTTGGTGTCCTTACACTTACCAAATATGCTCCTACCAGAGGGCCTTTTACATGCTGTCCTCTCAGCCTGGTATGTGCTTCTCACAGTTATCTGCTTAATTCCGTTATCTCTTCATGTGTTATCTTCCCTTACTCGCCATCTAAAATCTTACTTCCCTTCTCTATATTAATTTCCTAGAGCTGCCATAATAAACTACCACAAACTGGGTGTCTTAAATGACAGAAATTTGTTGTCTTGCAGTCCTGGTGGCTAGAAGTCTGCAATCCAGGTGTCTGCAGAGTTGGTTTATTCAGAAGACTGTGAAGGAGAGTCAGTTACATGCCTCTTGCCTAGGTTTCGGTGATTTGCTGGCAATCTTTGGTGTTCCTTGGCTTGTAGAAGCATCACCTCATTCCCTGCCTTCATCTTTACATGGCATTATCCTTGTGTGTTTACCTGTGTCCAGATTTCCCCATTGTATAAATAAGGACACCAGTCATGTTGAATTAAGTCAACCCAAATGATCTCATCTTGACTTGATCATCTGCACAGACCTTATTTCCAAATAAGAGCACATTCACAGATGCTAGGGATTAGGACTTCAACATCTTTGGGGGGAATACAATTCAGCCCATAACCTCCCTCTTATTCTGCCTTATTTTTCTTTGTAGTATGTATCATCATTTGACATATTATATTCTTATGGTTTTACCAGTTTGTTTTCTCCCCTGCCCCCGACTAGGATATAAGTTCCATGAACAAGTTCCACAGCACTTAAAACAGTGCCTGGTATATAGGAGGTATGCAATCAATATATGTTAAATGAGCAAATACTAAACAGAGAAATAGGTGATCCTATGTTAAGATACTACAGTCAGAAACTTCTTTTTTGCTGTAATCAACTATTTGAAGAAAGTAGTAAGACTTCTCAGATGTCATTCACATGTGTATATTGAGTCTAAAGATTCAATGGAGATCTATCTAAAATCTCTATCACAAACTAACAAATACCATTTCTTTGAAAACAGAAAGGTGGATAGAAACACTCTGAGGAAGAATGGAATTTGGGAGTGATAGGCTGATAGGGAACATGGGAAAAGAGATAGAAACTGAATGAGATTAAGAGTGATCAGTCTCCAGCAGAACTAAAAGTAGTGACCTTTTGCCTGACTTCATAATAAAAGTATGCCAGTGGCTGTCAGTGGAGTTACGTTGTTTTCATTACTCATTAAAAAGTATTTTTAATGAGAAAACATATTTAGCTTGCTGCAGATATTAGAAGTACCCCCTGTGGCATTTATTGAGATGTATCATCTGTGTGTAACTTTATCAGGTTGTATCGTCATTATCTGGTGCTCCCCACTGGAACATGAGCTGATGGGCAGGGGACTGTGTCTTGGAAAGCCTTTATCACAGTCTAAAGACAGGTGGTAAGTTAAAAGAGAATATGTGCTACATGAACACACTAAAAAGGGTTAAGAGCCCTTACTTACTTATATAAGGCTTTTATAAACCAGTAAGAAGACAGATGACCCAGTGGATCAAAGGATGTGCAGATGCCACGTAAACATATGAAAAGATGCTCAGTCTCGCTGGTAGCTAGGAAAATGCAAATTAAAATAGAAACAAAATTGAATTTTTGCCCATCCATCTGTAGTTGAAAAGATTGATGACTTTCAGGCTGGTGATGTACAGATAATCAGATACTCATACTTTTGGGGATGAGATAGTAGGTGGAACTATATATTCAAATTCAAAATACACTTACCCTTTGAACTGAAAATCCCACATGTAGGAACCTATCCTACGAAAAAGACAGCCCTCGTAAAACACATATCAATAAGGCTCCAGAATTTCAATATAAGAAAGACATAGGGGTATCCATTTGGTTTTAAACAAATCAAAAATATGGTATTTCTTATACTTCTGATTTTGTAGAGTAAAATTTCAGCTCTCTACAGAATTAATTATAACATCCCAATCAACATTTATCAAATGTCAACTAGAGGCAAGAGATGGTATCTGAATCTCTAAAATTCTGTTTTAGGAGTTAGGGTATGACTATTTAAGATTACTCTTCAGCTTCTATACCACTTCCATCCTAAACCTATCTGTGTAAAACTTTAAGTTCCAAAGGTGAGCTTAGAACGTGAGAGGTCAAAAGTGTGTGCACCAGGAGGCCACCCCTGTATCTAGGGCAGTAAAAGTTTCATCTCTGCTCCCAAATTTCACTCTCTGTTTTCAACACCCCTAGTTGGTTTCCGTCTGTAATAAAAAGGGAAAAGTGCTACTTAAAGCAAAAATTTCCCACAGCCATTTTCTCATTAAGGGAGTGGCATATTCGTATCCAGGAAAAATGCCTTGGTGGGTCTCTTTGAAGATGACTTCCCCCGCCGGAAAAGAAGAATTATTTTTATTGTGCTGCATTGCTTTACATAACAAAGTGGAAGGAACCTAGACTTTTCCTTGGAGAAGGGAGAAAGTGAAGGGCAGGAAAAAGGGTAAGATATGAAGAGTTTTGAGAATGAAAGGGGAGTCTCCTCTAGATATGTGATAAAATTAGGGCTAGCATGTGTGACTGAAGACCCCTGTGGTCCTCTGATGCTCCCCTGACACTTCGTAGCCCAGCTGGAAGCAGTATAGCTGGGACAGCCTCCAGCTTAGAGCTCTCTCAGGACTAGCTTCAGCTTTGGAGCTAAGATCCTGGTCTTTCAGGGCAGCCCCTAGCAATGATGGAGACAGGTGATATACAAGGGCATAGACATTTCTGCCAGACAGAAGACTCCTTTCATGTGCAGGGAACTCCCCTGGTTTTGCCAGAGCCTTTGTCAAGTCTGCATGTGTCAGATGGCTCCCCCATCCAAGCCTGCTTCCCTCTCCTTTGTCTTGACTGCTTTTACTCACAAACCTTTCCCACCCTACCCTGTCTCAGCATCTGCTTCATGGAAAGCCCAACCAACACAGCTAGAGACCCCTCATTTGAAACTGCTGAAGTTTAACACTAGTGGGATTTTTTTAAAAAAATTCTGAAAGCAACTAAGCAACTGTTTCTCATTTTATTTATTTATTTATTTGTTTAGTTAGGAGACAAAGTCTTGCTCTGTTGCCTGGGCTAGAGTGCCGTGGCGTCAGCCTAGCTCTCAGCAACCTCAAACTCCTGGGCTCAAGCGATCCTCCTGCCTCAGCCTCCTGAGTAGCTGGGACTACAGGCATGCGCCACCATGCCCGGCTAATTTTTTCTTTATATTTTTAGTTGTCCAGCTAATTTCTTTCTATTTTTAGTAGAGACAGGATCTTGCTCTTGCTCAGGCTGGTCTTGAACTCCTGACCTCGAGAGCGATCCTCCAGCCTCGGCCTCCCAGAGTGCTAGGATTACCGGCGTGAGTCACTGTGCCTGGCCAATTTCTCATTTTAATTTCAAGGTTGGGAATTACAACTGAATGGTGGCCAGTTCTCTGCAACAAATCGCTATTTAAGAGAAATGAAAGGAAAAACCCCACAAATATTGTTATAACATTTTCTAACTTTTATGAGCAATAGATTCCTAATTTTAGAATTAGAAAGGATCTTGAAGTTTATTCTAATTAAAGCCCCTCACTTTGCCTAAAATTGTCTGTAGAGCCCTTGAAAAATTGTAACCTAGATCTCTAGTTAAAAAAAAAAACAACTATCTTAGTAAAAACAATTAATGTTCCAAATGATTATGACTTCTGTTTACATTATTTAAAACTACTTTAATACCATGTGGTAACACCAGCTAAATAAACTAGTAGCATTTAAGTCATTCGAGTAAAAGATAAAGTTCACTTTTTAGGATCTAATTTCTTACAGTTGGATATATTTTTCTTTATATGTTTTCAGTTTACCAGTTGTGCTTCTTAAAGGTACAAGTAAGTTTTCGTTTTCAGAAAAGCAACATCCTTCACATAGGGCCACTTGGCCCTCCCAACCTATGTGCTGGGGAATTTGCAATCACATTAATTTGGTGCAGTGTATTTGGGGGTGGAGGTGGGATATTCTGTATTTGTTAAGAAGGAAAAAACACTTTTAAAAATGTGTGACTTTTAAAAGAAACAATAATTATTACTTATGTAATAAACTTTTAAATATATTAAGGAGGAAATTGACATTTAAAATGGGTGTTCTGTGTATTTAATGGGGAAATATATTGGTCAAGTCCCTTTATTCTCTAAATACTCCTTTCTCTGCCCTCTTTTGCAATGTCTGCTGAAATTACATCTCCACTTGGCTCTTTCTCCTTTACAAAAAGGAGAAGCTCAACTTCCTACCCACACTGTTTAACCTTCATTAATCGACTTTCTGTTGGGGCTAGCCTGGAGAGCAGATGAGGTTATGGTGAGATTTCTCAGCCTCTTAGGAAGACCCTGGCCCCTAAACCTTTCTCTGTTGCTGCTTTAAGTATCTCTTCAGCACCATCCACCCTCTCTCTCCTGTAACCCACTGACCCAGTAAATTCCCAGGGCAAGATAGCTGATGATCTAAATCCAACGATATCTGGTTTCTATCACCACCATGGAACAGCCAATTCATCTATGCAAAAGGATAGTTTCAGCTACAAATTACATGTAGATGGTTGCTTATCTCTTCTGTGCTACTCAAATTGAGAGAGAGTGTTTCTGAATCAAAGGCAATCATGTGGGTAAGAGATATTTGCTTATGTATGAATGTGTATATACATGTGTTGGCTAACAGTGGTAATGTCTGTGATCACAGCATAAAGTTTAGGGTATTTCCACATCTATAAATGCTAGTGTAGCCCATATAAATGGAAAATTGTTTTCCAGTTTAAATCTTAAAACAGTTGAAATGTTTGGTTAAATAGTTATTAGCCAATAATATTAATTACTGTTTTTAGTACTAGCTCAGGATAAATAGAATTCCTTTGTAAGGAGCTTGTGATCTACATAAGACATATTAAACTGACACGTATAAAAATTAGCTAAGAAAAACCTAGGGAAGAAACTTTTGAGAAGAAACTGGTCTTAGAATCTGTCCTTTGTTACACTTACCCTAGCTGGGATTATTCAAAGTTTTTCTTTACACAGTTGAAATGGATAAGACTTGATGATCCTCATCTTTAATTCATTATATATTATTAAATAATAATGTATTTTCCAAATATTAACTAAATATTCTCTGCTTATGGTGAGGGAGAGGAGGAGGATAAAAGAGTGTAGAGCCAGAAGGCCATCTGGTCCAGTCCCCACGTTTATAAAGGGCTGCAAACTTGGGCTTTTGACATTGCCTCCAAAGGAGGTCACACAGAGATACTCTGATGGGATTGAAAGAAGACACCCTCCATCCAAATTTAAAATTGAGATCCATGAATGACTAAGCTGC
>CAUYSK010042178.1:0-62535 GCA_963575035.1 Avahi laniger | reverse complement strand
ATTACTACTTACAGAGTACATATTTCTTCATTTATTTTATATCTTTTATATTCAACTATGAGCAGTGAACTCAAAGATTTTATCATTTTGTCCATTTCTACATTCTTAAGATCAAGAACACAATCTCATACATAATACATGACCATGAAATATTGTTGAATGAATGAATCAATAAGGGAAATATGCTAATTAGCTCAGACATCATGTTCTAGAGAAACTCTAATGGATATCCAATAATCTCCCACATTTTTCTAATAGCACCCTGTGGGTTTGAGTGGCATCCCAAAGAAATTTTATTTCCCTATGATATATTTGGAAAAGCTTGGCAGTTACAGTGGTTCTGGAATGGTTCATCTCTCAAGGTTGTGTAGCTTTGGAAGTATTTTGCGTAGAAAATAAAATATGTATTTTCTCTACAGGTTACCCAGACTTGCTTCATCAATATCAGAGATCTCAGGTGGTCATAGAACCTTGTCAAACTCATTCTGAAACTTAGAGTCATTTCTCCAAAGGTCAAGGAAAAAACATCAAGGGAAGAGAAGAATACATAGCTCACCTAGTAATTTTGAGAAATGCCAGGTTAAAAATGCCAGGTATTATTGCTACTGGATTTTCAGAATCTTTGAGTACTAATATTAGTTGCAACTTTTCAAGTTGTTATAGGATGTATGTATCTCAAATCTATTTGATCACGGAACTTTAATTGTAGGACACCTTGAGGAATCAACGTTCTTTGGTTCATATTGTGGAGTTTACTTTATAGGGTTCTATGTCAAAGATGGTCACAACACTCAAATCATGTAGTAAAAGTGTTATAATTTTTAGCATTTTAAAAATGTCAGTATAGTGGATTTTATGTGCTCTAAAATAAAATATAATAATATTCAGAAAGTATACTATTTACTATTTACTAAAGATATTTATTAAATATCTTTACTATTTCCTTGTTCCTGTTTCTTCAGTTCTACTTTCTTTATAATTTCTATACCCATGAAATTACAGTTTATCAAATGCTAAACCAAAACAAATAAGAACAAGTCTCCTTTACCTGCTTTCCCCTCTAATTATGGATCCTGTCTCTCTTATCCTTTTCGGGGTAGTTCCCAAAGTAGTTCTCCGTTTGGGAACTACTCCTAGTTCCCCAAAACACTGTCTTTGAGTTATTCCTATAGCCTCTACTCATTTCTGCATACACCCCATTGCATTCTGAGTCCGCTACTCTTTTGAAACTTCTTTGATTACATCCCCAGTAACTCCACATTGCTAAGCCCAACAGATTCTTTTTAATATTCTTTTTTCTTGACCTCTCAAGACCTTTCAACTTGAGAACATTTTGGAATACTCTTCTTTAGTTCTGCGATTCCACATACTTCCTATTTTCCTTTTATTATTTCCTTACTCTCCTCTGAAGTTTTTTCTTTTTTTCGTCCTCTTAAATGATTGGCAAATGTTGGAGTTTCTAAACACTCTTCCTTAGGCTCTATTCTCCTTAAGACCCTTCTCTCTCTTTTTTAAATTTCAAAATATTAATTAAGGGGGTACAAGTGTTTTTGTTACATAGATATCTTGTGCAGTAAGTCAAGGCTTTTGGTGTGCCCATCACCAGAATAGTGTCCCTTGTACCCATAGGTAAATTTTTATCCCATGCCCACCCCTCATCGTCCCCCTTCTTGATTTCTCATGTCCTTTATATAGCTTTGTTTCCGTGTATACCCATCTCTTAGCTGCCACTTATTAGTGAGAACATATGGCATTTATTCTTGAGATACTTCACTTAAGATAATGGTCTCCAGTTCACTCAATGTTGCTGCACATGACATTATTTCATTCCTTTTTATGGCTGAGTAGTACTCTGTGGTGTATATATATTTTTTCTTAATCCACTCATGAACTGAAATGCACATCTTTGTAATTGTGAATCGTGCTGTGATAAACATTCAAATGTAATTGTATTTTTTAGTAAATGACTTCATTTCCTTTAGGTAGATACCCAGAAGTGGGATTGCTGTATCAAATGGTAGGTCTACATCAATCTAAGCGCTTGACCTCTCCCATCCAATCCACTTCCTTAGTGTAATTACATGCCAGGGTGTAATGTTATGCCAATAACACCTAGATTTAGGTCTCTAGCCAAAGTGTCTCTTCTGAGCTTCAAATGCATATTTGCAATTGCTTACATGTGTAGATATTCCATAGAAGTTACAAACTCAACATATCCCAAGCCAAACTAATTACTTCTTCCCCATTCCCATTTGATGTAGAACTATTCTTTATTCTACAAATAAGTATCTAGCTTCACATTCAGCTGTGTTGCCCTTTTGAAATAGCAGATGCTTTGCAATTACTTGTTCAAGGTCAAGCTTTCCTCTCCTAGTAGCAAATATTGTTTCCATCTGAGTTATTGCTGAGCCCTCAGTATATTCTGGTATCCAACCAAATATCTTCCATATAAATAAAAGCTTAATAAAAATAATTTTTTTCAAATGATGTAGGATGTGTAGATTTCAAAACATAAACTTTGATGATCCTACATTCAAAATGATATTGAAAAATAATCATACTTAATATTTACTGCAATAGACTGTATTATAATGGACTACTTATGTTTTTGCTTCCTCTTTTAATAGTTATAATTCAATGAGGATAACACTAACATTTTTTGGATGAAGAATCTGCAACTTAGAGAGGTTAAGTAACTTATTGAAACTTACGGAACCGGTGACTAATAAGGCTCGCATAAATTTTCTGTAAGAACTTTCTCTCTTTGAATGGTAATCGGTGTGACAATGTGCAAATGGTTGTGTAAAAATAATTACACTTGTATAAATAAACATAGTAGAAGCTAGTCAGAGCTCTGAAAGCCACACATAGGTAATGTTTAGCAATTAATCTGTTGAATAAACAATTTAAACCAATAGAGATTGCATTAATCTTAAAATCAAATACTAAAGCATGTGATTGAAACTTCTAGAGTTTACATCAGCTGAAATCAAAACATGAACCATGAAGTTCCTGGCAACTATGACGTTCCAATATTTGAGAACATAGGTACCCCTGAGAAGTTATGGCAATTGCTCAATGCAGCTTAAGTTGCTCTGTTACACCATTCGATACACACAGTTTAAATATATTGTACTTATTTTTACTTTTAGTCAGCACAATGGCAGCAATGGGTAGAGTCTATTATTTTCACTCCACTGTATGTCAGATAATTAAGACTCGTACCTTCTTACCGATAGATTTCAGGACTTAAGCGATGACTGGCATCACCATTTTGCAAACACTGGGCTATATGAAGCACATAATATATTTAAATAAGTAGCAATAGGCAAGATTGTGATTTCCAACTTCTCTGACACAAATACATAGAATGTTATATTGCACATACAAATTTGAACATCATTAAATTATTCTCAAAGGAATTCAGAAGGTATACCTATTTCAGTAACTGTTATTGCCTAGAAGAAAAAAAAATGAAATAAATATTTCTAATCGTTCAATCCTTGCATAGGGAAAAGCACTATAATGGGAGCCGACAGAAGCGGGTTTTGCCCTAAACTCTAGCTACTTAACATAAAACAATTAATTCTCTTTAAGTCTTATGTTTCTCATCTTTAAATTAAGGGAGTTATACGAGATAGTCTCTTCAGGGCCTGTTTAAAATCCTAGATTCTCTGGAAAAGCTAGGGTCAGAGAGATAACCGAAGTACCTTTTTGATAACTAAGTCATAGAACAATAAAGAATGAAAGGATTTTGGAGTTCAGCTCCTCCAAGTTCCCCTTTTATACTTGAGAAAGAAACTGGAGCCAGAGAAGCAGACTGGAGCCGAGTTGTGGGGAGAGTTAAAAATGGAGGGAGAATCAGTAGAACCCCTGACTCTGCTTTGCAGGCTATCTACCTACGGGCATACTTAGCATTTTGTCGTTCTTTGAAGAAAAGTGATGGTTAGAGGGGATTTATTCTTTCCTTTAAAATTAACAGCATAGAAAAAGCATTTTCATCATCCTAATGATTTCCACTGGTCCTTTACATGGTCTAACCCTAAGCTGGGTGGGTGGGGAGTGCAGACGTCCCTTTCTTCTCTGTCGTTATTATATTGTTACTCTCTATTTTTATTGTTCCTATGACAAGGCATCTAAGAATTACACTGGGGAGAGTTCAGTTGACATTCTCTGCTGCTGACCAGCTGCCCAGTTGCTCCTGGACAGGACATGTGAAAACAGGGGAGTTCTTCCTACAGATTGTATTCTGTTACTCTTTTTTTGTGGTTGGGGTCAACTATTGTTCTTTGAATAACACTATATGTTTAATTTGCCAACTAAAATAGTTTTATAAGTTTGCACATAAACTTTTCAAGTAAATATATTCCAGTGCATTTTAATGTAAAATAATTATATTATAAAATATAAAATAGGGAAAAATGAAATTAATTAGATGTTACCTTATAAACAAAACTCTGACTACCTAAATATATTTAGTATACAAGCATTTTGCTTACCCACAAAATTTGAATTCTTTTTTAAAATGTTAACATTATGAGATAAGCATTTACCTATTGCCACACAGTCTTTGTAATCTTCATCAAACATAAATTGTAGTGTTATTATTAAAAGATTTTTAAAATCTCCATGAAATGACTCATAATTAAAGTGAGAAATAATATAGAGATATTGCAGATTGGGTTTATGCAATAAACTTTTTTGTATTTAGCCATCATAAGCAATATTTTTCTTTCTTATGGTATATTATTTGATATTAAGTTTGATCCTTAGTAAACAGTTAATGTTGAATAAGATTATAGCACACAGTGAAAAAGAAAAATTCACTTCAAGGAAAATAAGAAATCTAATACTAAACTGAATTAATACTTCATATGAAATATGAAAGTCATATTTCAGATTTTTAAATTTTTGGTATAGATTAGTACTACAAATTTATTAAGTCCTACTATTTTATGTCTCAAACTCTATTGTAGAATCTACAGCTGTCATTATTTGCATACTTACTGCACTTCTTGGATTTACATAATCAATTCCAAGGGTAGTCATGGCTTTCACAATAGCCAGGATGGATTGCAAGGTATTGCTGTAAACTACTGCCTTGAATTCAATGCACTCTTGCTCACTGTAACCATTTTTATGGATGATCCTATAATGAAAAGGTGAAAAGCTTTTGTGAGTTGAATAATTGATTGTAACGCTAAAGTATATCAACAATAAATTGCTTGAATAAAATGGGAGTATATGTTCATTAAAAAAGGTCAAAGAATTTTGATAATATCTGCATGCTAAATCTGAATAATTTTATGTCTTTGGATTTTTATTATCATTGTAAATTAATACAACATTTTCTTTCTGAGCTACCCATGATAAATATGAAGAGAACTTAGGGTCTGTTCTAAACAACAC
Organism: Avahi laniger; assembly: GCA_963575035.1. Taxonomy (NCBI): domain Eukaryota; kingdom Metazoa; phylum Chordata; class Mammalia; order Primates; family Indriidae; genus Avahi; species Avahi laniger. The sequence goes on along the minus strand of CAUYSK010042178.1, from coordinate 57,126 downwards.
ACTTTTTACAATGAATAAGTCATGAGCATTTACTTAGAAAGCTGCTGCTTTTCAAGAGAAAAATTGCCAGATTCCCAGGATGAAGCTACATGCAGAGTTCTGAAACTTGGGGTTGTGTTTACAACCTGATGTCTGGAGGAAGTGAAGTCATTTAGTAGAACATTCATGTCTTTCCTATCATTTAAGACACACTGGAAAATAGGGAGTGCCTGCTTTCTATTTACAGCATTAACAAAGGCATCTTTTTTTAAGGCAGGTAATTGTACACTGTTAAATCCCTCGTCACTTTTCCATCTGTGTTCGTGCCACTGAGATCTCAAAGTTGAAATGCCGAGACATTTATTTGGCTGACCTCAATTCTTCCTTCCACGCATTCAGTCAGAAGTCAAGGTTTTGCTAGTACTTTTGGAATAATAGCTTAAAATAGATTTACCTATAAAAAACTAAAATATTTGGGTGTACTAAATATTTGCATGTACTAATTACACATTTTTGCATCTTTATTGCATGATATGTTCTTGTTCCTTCCTTTTTCTTTTTCTTTTTTTTTTTTTTTGAGATAGGATCCCACTCTGTTGCCCAGGCTAGAGTGCAGTGACACAATTATAGCTCACTGTAGCCTCAAACTTCTGGGCTCAGATGATCCTTTTGCTTCAGTCTCCTGAGTAGCTAGGCTCACGCCACCAGGCTCAGCTAATTTTTTATAGAGATGGGGGTCTCGCTATGTTGCCCAGGCTGGTCTGGAACTCCTGGGCTCAAGGAGTCCTCCTGCCTCAGCCTCCCAAAGTGCTGGGATTACAGGCATGAGCCACTGTACCCAGCCTATTTTTTTTTTTATTGTTTTCGAAGGACCTTGTGCTCATTAGATGTCTTTTTGTATGTCATATTACTAAAGATTCATGTTGTGTCCATATGCATAGAGATGTTAGCATGCGGGGGGAAAGAGCACAAAGCCCTCTTTAATATCTTTGACAATATTAGAACCTTCAAATACAAGTATTCTGAACTGAAAGGGATAAAGGCAGTGCCTATATTTATTATGTATTTTTTTTATATTTATTGCCATAGTTTGCTGAATTTCTACTTTAAATATGACCATGTTTGTTTTGTTGCATTAAACAATTAAATAACTTAAATGAGTAAAAAATAAACAATTAAAAGCTATAGAAAAAATACAGTAAAATGTCTTCATGGATACATCAGGAATATGTTGTTTAAAGAAATACTAGTTCTCTGTCAAAAATTTGAATTGAAAAAACATTTTAATTATTAAATTGAAATGGTTATTATGAATACACTTGGGATACTTAGGTTTTCCTCAGGGAACAAGTTCTGACTCATCCTTTTATCAGAAGATGAGAAAACATTTATGACAAAGCAAAATGATAAAAGCAAACTTTAAAAAGTCCAGTTGAAGTGGGACGTTAAACAACATGGTTTTTCTAGGAGCTGCATGAATAAATTGTTGTGAGATAGTGCTCTCTAGCTACAAGTTGGTTTCTAGGACTGTTTAGATTAATAAGCTTGCACTGGGCATTTTCTGTAACATACTGTGCTATGCATTAAAGAGAATAAATGAATTATACAAGTCCCTTTTTCTCAAAAACATATAGACTACAGCCCCATTCTACAATGCAGTAGCCACTAGCCAATTGATTAAAATTAAGTAAAACTAAAAATTTAGTGTCTCAATCATACTACTGACATTTCAAATGGCTATTAAAGCCACATGCAGAGAGTAGCTACCATATTTTAAAGCACAGATAGAAATGTTTCCTGGCATCACACAAAGTTCTACCAAAGAATACTGAGTTATAGGAAGGAAGAGCACATAAACAGATTTTTAAACAGTGATAATGTACAGCAACAACATCTGCATGTGGTAAGATGCGCTAGAAAAGAAAAAGTGATAGACTCTATTGGAAGTGGAGATAGGGTATCCGGGAAGACTTCCCAGGAGCAGTGATGATCAATTGATTTTTCAAGGTTACCTATTCCTAGATGATCAAAGGAAGGAGAACATTCTAGGCAGAAGGATCAGTATGAACAAATAGATGCTTATAATTATCAAGTGTTCAATACGTACCAAGCACTGTTGTAAGTGCTTTATAGGTCTTCTTATTTCTCACAAAGTCTTCTAAAGTAGGTAAAATTATGGTCTATGTTTTATACATAAGAAATGTGGGCATAGATAAACTAAGCAACTACCCCCAACTTAGTGTGTGGTAGAGTTGGACAACAAACACAATCTGATTTGACAGCTTATGATCTCTTATAAGCTTTACAGCCTTCCATAGTATGCTCATCCATAGACTTTTATAAAAGTTCAGCATTGCTCAAGCAGAAAGCAGGAGGAGAGAAATGATGGTACAGGAGGACGAAGAGATAGGCAAAGGCTGGATTCTGAAGTGTATTCTATGCCATTGGAGTGATCAGCTGGTGGTGTGTGGATAATGCAATGGAAGGAAGAGTAAAGACATAGAAACTACTGAAGAAGATGCCGAATTCATCTAGGCCAGAAATGATGAGGTTTTAGGCTAATGCAATGACAGTGGTCATAAATGATGTGTTTGGAGACAAATTGTGTAGATGTGGTGTGACTTGGTGACAGCGTGATGGCTCAGCATAACTACACTGAGATTTATTGCTTTGGCAACTGGCGTTGCTGTATTTAATTTTAGGGAAATAAAGACCAGGTGGAAGATAAATTGAATGTTTACTCTGATTTAGACCTAGCCATAGAATATAGAGGTAGATGTATCTGTCTTCCTCGTTTAGACCAATTGTCTGAGTTTGACAGAAATATTCTGGGACAGTCAGCTTGAAGATGCCAGTGGAAATCATTGTCCTTTAGCAATTGTCATTTGATAAAGGTGTAGAGTAAGGAAGAGGATCGAGTGCATAGCGCACAGCATTTAAGATGTAGTCAAAGAACTGAAAAATAAAGGAGATAGAGTTAGGGAAAGAACTGGAAAAGAGAGTTCTGGAAGCCAAGGAGAAGTTTTAAGAGAGAAAAGTGGTATCATGTGGAATTAAGTAAAGGACTTAAAAGACTTCATAAAAAATGGCTATTAGGAGATCATAAGTGATCTTCATAAGGGCAATTTCCGTGACACGTCAGAGGCAAAATTGTGGTGGAAATGGCTGAAGAGTGAAGGGAAAGTAGAAAGTAAAGTGAGCTAGAGTTAATTATTCTTTATAGAAATTCTGCTGACAAAAGGAAGGAGGGATAAGGCAGAACAAGGAGCCTTATTCTTTTTAAATAATAAAAGTATTATAATATATACCCATCGTAGAAAATGTGAAAAGCCTAGAAATATTCACAGCAAAGGTGCTTTGAACTTTACATCTTGATATTCAGAACAAATTTCTTTGAATACTGGTATATGTTCTTCCATTTTTCAAATGATCTATTTTGTCACAGTTGAAATAAAGATGTTCATGCAATTTGGTATCCTGGTTTTTCAGCTAATATAGCATTTTCTCAATAAAACTTTCTCATATCCATATGAGTTATAATGGCTGCATAATGTTGCAACTGAATAATAAACAGTCCTATAATTTTGCAACCTATTTGCTTCTGTTTTGTTTTAATTTATGGTACTTTTTTCTATCCCATATTTCATTATTTTACATATACAAATCTGTACATGAATTTTTATATTTTCTAAATTTGAATTTTTGCATTTTTACTTGCATATTTTAAATTATTGAAAATTCTTGGAAATACATGTAGAAGATCAATAATTACAATTTTCCCAACTTACTATGTATATTGAAAAATTCTTTCTATGAATTTTCTGTAATGTGTAATTTTACATAATAGTAATTAGTATGTAATATAATAATTAATAAGTGATATGATAATTTTACTTTATTGATGAGAAATATTCATTTCTTAAAACCTCATTCTTATTGGATAATATTTTAAAATTATTATTTGTTAATTTACTAAGAGAAAAATACCTCATTATTGATTTAATTTTTTAACTTTATAATTAATGAAGTTAAAGTAAAATATATTATCTGTTAAATTTTGTCATTTGTGAACTGTCTGTTCATGGTCTCTCCCCATTTTTATATATCGGGCAGCTTGTTTTACTTAACAAACTGCAGGTCTTTATATATTAAAATAGTCATTTATTTATTATATTTATTATGAATTTTTTTCTAGCTTTCTATTGATTGAATTTTATTTACTTACTATATTTAAAAGTTTTTATTTTTATATAGCCAAATAACTGGTCATTTTTTTTACTTTATTTAAGCTGGTAGAGAATGGAGAGATAAAAATAATAAGAGAGGTTTAAGCATGATTATAACCAAAGAAAAGATCAGGTGGTCACTGTGGTAATGTTACAGGTAAATGACAGATGACTTGGGAACAAGGATGGATCTGAGCACTCAAAAGTAGTATGATCAGGCAACAGGAAAATGTTCTCTGTTCTTCACAGACAGGAGGATAGGTCAAATATTTGGTTGCAGATAAGTGAGGCTAAAATGTTGGTTGACATGGAACTTACACGACATTATCACATGGAAGAAAAAACCAGCAGTTTAGATTAAAACCAATTTCACCACTGACTAGAATCACTCTCTCATATAATATGTACCAAAGAACAAGATCCTTTAACACGTAATTAACAAATAGGCTCAAAAATGATTCTTCTTCTTCTATAGCCACAATTATCCTTTAAAATTCTCTAGCATAGACAGAGCCATAAGGTTTCACCTGTTCACCTCAACTTAACAATCACAATTTTATTCATTTAGACATTACATTCTTGAATTATAGCATTTTTGTGTTCATTATTTCTTTATTAAAGAATTCAGATCTAGTTATTTCATTATAAAGAAATAAGTAGAGAAAATATATGCAAAAATACATTAAATTTCATGATAGTAATGATTTTAGACACAAATTTTATTCTCAGGTAGGCAAAATGCCAATGAGGTTAAAATATTAGTTCCTCAAAAATTCCAATGGATCATTGATTGACATATTTTGAAATGTTTATGAATTTGTCTTCTTTAGAGGCAAAATTTTTTAAAAATGGTAATTACAAAATTACTCATATATTTGTACAGAAATGGAAGGATATTTGTACAGAAACTATGACCACTCTGCCAGGACGTATGATTTAGAAAAGACTGTCAATCAACATTTCCAAAGCATTTATTTTATGAATGGTCAAATACATGGACAAGCATTCAGTATTAAACATTTGAAATAGTTGTGTACCTACTTCATTTGTTTAACGATAGTACTTTTTCCAGATTCTCCTGCTCCTGAAACAAAAAGAAAAGAATGTCATCAACTGACAAAGCAAATTTGTATAGACATTCAAATCTGACTATCATTTTCTTATGAGAAATCTTTAACAGACTCTTCTCCTACTATATCTTACAAAGCTAGCATTATATGTTATCAGGGAAAAAATTATACTTTTGCATTTGAACATAATTTGGGAAGCTATATGTCCTGGCTTTTCAACCCAAGAAAATGGTCCCCAACTTCACGGGCTGTAGATCACTCTCATTCTCCCAGAATGTCACTTCATATATCAGATTTGATTAAATAGCAAGATAAAAGGAAAAAAACAGGTAATACTTTTTATTTCCAGAATTTTGATTGAACGATGTTCTTTTGTCTCCAACATTGTATTTACCTTGGTATGTGATAAAATTTCTTCTGGTTTAACAAAGGAAGGTTGCTAATACCACTAAGCAATACTAAGGAGCCTGTAAATAAGAATCGATATGGGAGTGTCCCAAAGTGGGTTACAGTAACATTCCTGGGGGAGGAATTTGGTATGGGCAAAGGGGGAGCTGACAGTAATACTATAGAGAAACCTGTTGCATTTATCTGGAACAGCTATTTTAGCTGATGATATACAATATAAAATTTTATTTTGGTATAAAGTCAACTCTGCAAACATCATGTAGAGGAAGACAAAATGAATATGATTTTCTAAAGATAAAGCATGAATCTCTTTTTTATTATTTGTGTAAATTTAAGGGGTACAAGTACAATTTTGTTATATGGATATATTACTTAGTGGAGAAGTCTGGGCGTATAGTGTATCCATCACCCGAATAATGTACATTATACCCATTAAGTAATTTCTCATCATCCACCCCCTCCCTCCCTTCCACTCTTTCAAGTCTCCAATATCTGTCGTTCCATCCTCTATGCCCAAGTGCACATATTATTTAATTCCTACTTATAAGTGTTTTTGAGTTAGTTCACTTGAGATAATGGCCTCCAGTTCCATCCAAGTTGCTGCAGATGACATGATTTCATTCTCTTCTGTCACTGAATAGTATTCTATTATGTGTGTGTGTATATATATATATATATATAATATATATCATATTTTCTTTGTCCAATCATTCATTGATAGACACTTAGGTTGATTTCATATCTTTGCTACTGTAAATGGTGCTATGATAAACATAAGAATGTAGGTATCTTTTTGGTATAACAATTTATTTTCCTTTGGGTAGATGCCCAATAGTGGAATTGCTGAATTGAATGGTAGTTCTATGTTTTAGTTTTTTGAGAAATCTCCATTCTGTTTTACATAGAGGTTGTACTAATTTACATTCCCACCAATAGTGTATGAGCAATTTTTTTCTGCATTCTTGACAACATCTGTTATATTTTGTTTTTTTAGTAATAGTCATTATGATTGTATAAGATGATATCTCATTGTAGTTATAATTTGTTTTGATCTGATGATTAGTGATGTTTAGTATTTTTTCATATGCCTGTTGGTCACTTGTATGTCTTCTTTAGAAAAATATCTATTCATGTCCTTTGCCCACTTTTTAATAACTTTGTTTGTTTTTCTTTGTTATTGTTGAGTTTTTTGAGTTTCTTATAAATTCTGGATATTAGTCCCCTGTCAGATGCATAGTTTGCAAATATTTTCTCCATTCTGCATATTGTCTGTTCACTGTGTTGATTATTTCTTTTGCTGAGCAGAAACGTTTTAGTTTAATTAAGTCCCATTCGTCTATTTATGTTGCTTGTGCTTTTGAGGTGTTAGTTGTGAATTCTTTGCCTAGACCAATGTCCAAAATAGTTTTTGCTAAGTTTTCTTCTAATATTTTTATAGTTACAGGTCTTACATTTAAGTCTTTAATCCATCTTGAGTTCATTTTCTGTGTATGGTGAGTGATAGGGGCCCTTCTGCATATGGTGATCCAGTTTTTCCGGGACCATTTATTGAAAAGGATATCCTTTCCCCAGTGTATGTTCTTGTTAAATTTGTCAAAGATCAGTTAGCTATAGATGTGTGGCTTTGTTTCTGGGTCTCTATTCCATTCCATTGATCTATGTGTCTACTTTTATACCAGTGCCATGCTATTTTGGTGTTAACAACCTTGTAGTGTAATTAGAAGTCAGTTACTGTGATGCCTTCAGCTTTTTGTTGTTGTAGTTGTTGTTGTTGTTCAGGATTGCTTTGACTATTTGAGCTTCTTTTTGGTTTCATATAAATCTTTAGATTTTTTTTCTACTTCTGGAAAATTGATATTGGTATTTTTATAGGAATTGCATTGAATATGTAGATTGTTTTGGGCAGTATGGTCATTTGAACAATATTAATTCTTTCAATCCATGAGCGTAAATGTTTTTCCCTTTGTTTGTGTCATGTACAGTTTCTTTTATCAGTGTTTAGTAGTTTCCCTAGTAGAGGTCTTTTGCCTCCTTGGTTAAATATATTCCTAAGTATTTTATTTATTTTGTAGTTATTGTAAATGGAATTGCCTTCTTGATTTGATTTTCAGCTTGTTTATTATTGGTGTATAGAAATGCTACTGATTTTCGTATATTGATTTTGTATCCTGAAACATTACTGAATACAGCTATCAAATCTAGGAGTTTTTTTGTGGAGCCTTTAGGGTTTTCTAAATATAAGATCTATCATCAACAAACAGAATTTGCTGCTGCTTTTCCAATTTGGATGCCTTTTTTTGGTCTTGCTTGATTCTTCTGGCTAGGATTTCCAGTACTATGTTGAATAGGAGTGGTGAAAGTGGGCGTCCTTTTCCCTTTCCATTTCTTAGAGGTAATATTTTTAATTTTTCCCCATTCAGTATAACGTTGGCTGTGGATTTTTCATATACGGTTTTTATTATTTTGATGTATGTTCCTTTTACAAATAGCTTGTTTAGAGTTTTGATCATGAAGAGGTGCTGGATTTTATCAAATGCTTTTTCTGCATCTATTGAAATGATCATATAGTTTTTGTCTTTAATTCTGTTTATATGATGAATCACATTTGTTGACTTGTATATGTAAAACCATACTTACATCCCTGGTATAAAAACCATTTGATCATGGTGAACTATCTTTTTGATGTATTGTTGAATTTGCCAGCATTTTGTTGAGGATTTTATGAAAAATCAGTGGTTATTTCATGCTATGTCTCAAGGTCTGTTAAGGATATGTCTTGAGTATCCTTTGCCATTAAAGAGTTATTTTTTCAAAAATGAAAAGCAAGAGTACTGAAATAAAGTGTGATAACCTAGGTTTGAGTTTTTTCTCTTGCCTGTGTGTGTGTGTGTGTGTGTGTGTAATAGCTTCAGTAAGCCCTCTAACCCCCTCGATTTCCTCACCTATAAACTGAGAATATTTAACTTACAAGATTATTAGAAGACTCTAATAACATAATAAGCATGAAATTGTTTGCAGACTACAGCACAAAATTAAACATAAAGCAAGGTTGTCAGAGAATCTAAGCATCTAAAAAACTTCGTAGTGTTTTGTAAAGACAATATCCTATTGTAGATACCCTACATGTATTCAGCAAATAATGCTGGAACAATCGGATAAACACATGGAAAAAAAAACATTGACTTACATCACAACATACCAAAAATTAATTTGAAATGGCTCATAAACATATATATAAAAACTAAAAATATAAAATTTCTAAAGAAATACATGTTTAAAAAATATTTGCAACCTTCAATTAGCCAAAATTTTACTGGCAAATTCAACAACACATCAAAAATATAATACATCATGATCAAAGGGTTTTTATACCAGGAATGTAAGTATGGTTTTATATATACAAGTCAACAAATGTGATTCATCATATAAACAGAATTAAAGACAAAAACTATATGATCATCTCAATAGATGCAGAAAAAGCATTTAATAAAATCCAGCACCACTTTATAATTTCAAAAATTGGGTCATAGGATATCTTCAAAGTGTCAGTGTGCCTATTAATTTTGGACAGATTTCAAAGTAGCACAAGTAAGACAATTTTCAGATTTCCCAGGAAGAATCCAAATTCAAGAAAACTGATAGACATTACCATGCCTTTATCAGCATGGCAGTCAACTGCCTTGTTTTACTAAAACTAGTATAATTTTATGTAAGCAAAAGTAATATGACTTTTGGTAACTCTAAATCTCAAAGTTTTATTCAAATTATATTTAAATATGTATTGAACCCTCTTTAAAATTCTAACGCAACTCTCACCCACTCAATCTTCCTTTCTCTATTTTACCTTCACTTCATTTTTAACAGTTATCTTTTTCTACATGCTTAAAAATTATTCATATATCATTTTTAATGTTTTCTGTCTGTCTTCCATCACAACAAGGTAAATTTCACATTGGCAAGAGTCTTTGTCTCTTTCGTTCACTGATTTATCCAAAGTATCCAGAATGGTGCCTAACTCAGTAGAATCTCAATGAAACAAATGAATTCTTTAAACACATATTTCAGAAAAAAAGATTTTGTCCTTTATACTACTTTTTTAATTGAGATATTTTTGCATGATTTACAATGTTTTCTTAAGTGTTGATGAATAGATATAGCTACACCTAAATTTGATTCTATTTCACAACAAATTTTTTTTGTCCTAGGCACATCTAACTGTATCTAGTTTCTGCAGTTTTTTGAAACAGCTGCCCATCTTATATGCTATCGAGGAAATTAGAATGGTAAAGCTTTAGGAAATAATGTTACATTTTTTGGTGATCATATATAGATATAGATCATATATAGATTCTTTCTCTTGGGTAAACCTCCAGAATACATCTCTTTAGGATTTTATGCTATTGTGCTCTATAGCACAGGTAGTGAAATATGACAACAAAGTTGATAAATGCAAAAATAAACCAAAGTAATTTGTTACTATTTCTCCATAGATTTTACTTAACAGAACTAAATGCAAACTGACAGATTGGGTATAACCATCTCATTTAATAGAGGCTGCAATGCCCAAGATTAAAACTATTAAAAATGAAATAAAATCATATTAGAATACCACCTCTCCAATTTCCAGAAGACAGCTGACTATATTATTTTGCATGGCTGAAAGTTATTTGTTTGTGAGAGTGGCAGAAGCAAATCAGTGAGGCTCTGCACAATATTCTGGTTTGCTGGTATTAGATACTTTGCTATTTTGCTATGGGATGTATATCACTTTGAGTGGAAAGTCTTTCAATAAGACTATAAAACTATTCTTAACAGGTTTTGTTTTAAAATCCCAACAATAAAAGTGGATATTAGAGGTTGTAGTATCATTTTATATAAGTGACAGATTAGGAGAATATCTCACTTCTCCAAATACATTTATTTTACTGTCTTGAAAATTGCAGTTATGGGGATGTGGGAGAAAAGTCGGTGAGCCCAGTAGGAACTCCAGTTATTGCTCATGCAGGTATATTTTGTGTTGCATTTTATTCAACCAGAGTGAAAATACAGGGGGGAATCTGAGACTGAAAAAAGAGTGTCTTATTTCTGAATATCAATTAAATTCCCTTAAATAATGCTATAATATCTATGATTTCTACAGTGAAGTGAAAATAATTTAGACTTTTTATTTTAATGAATTATCTACCTTGATAATAAGAGAAAAAGTTTGTCAAGAATTTTCCAGAATTGTACCAAATTGTGTATTATGGACAAATACTGTATCAGTTAAGAACCATTGTTGTATAGTTAAAAAATAATCACAACTGAATTTCATTCTATTCACTCTGTTATTATTGACTAGTCAAAAATATATCATAAATTTGGGGAAAAAGTGACTTTTAGACTATGCAAGAGAGTCAATGTACATTTAGAATGGTCTTCTGTACTTCATACTGATGACGCTAAGACCTGGCATTTCCAAAATTATTTCTGAGGCTAGAGGGTGTGTTATTATATAACAGTTCTTTGTAACTTAGCTGCTAATTCATGATGTATCTAAGGTAAACAGAATAATCAATCACCTTTAAAAAATAGCATTTACTTTTAAATGAAACGGTATATTTAAAATTAGTATTTTCCCTTAGAAATCTTTTAAAAAGGTGTCTAGAATATTCTTTCTCTATGTAGTGACTTCATTCTTCTATGTGAAGCTCTAGTAAAGTCAACTACGGCATTAACAGGAAAATTCCTGAAGGCCAATCTATCTAAAATCTCATTTATGATTTGCAACTCTACTGCAAAGTTATTTTAGAAATAAATTATTGAATTCCATTCTCACAACGATTCTAGGTCTTAGTTCACAATAGCCATTACATTCTTGAAAGATTAGATTATTTTATAAAGCCAAATATAGACATTCTAACAGCAAGTTCCCATATGCTGAGGATGTCCTGAGATAATCTGTTCCTTCCAAATTGCAGTCATCACTAAAATTTTTTTCTGGGTCAAGGGGTACCAAGGGAATTTTAACAAGATATGCACTGTTTCTTTGAAATAGATAATGTTTCCAGTAATTAAATATTTATTTTTATACTTAATTTTTACTTTGATACTCACAAATTATTTTATTTTTAATAAGAATAAATCAGAGATTCTGTTCCACATTTTTTATTTGAAAACATCAAAACAATTTTAAAGCTACCAAATATCTATACCTGTAACTAAACTTCAACTGAATATAAACAAAGTTTGATTTTTCATTTGGTACAACTTGTTAAAAATAGGCAAAATGAGATTGAACACTTTGACTTATAATCATACATAAGATTTTTTGTAGGGAATCTTAAAAATCACATAATTCTACAGTAGAAAGAAACCTTAGAAGTCAACCAGCTATGTACTTCTCTTCATTCTCTGTATGAAAAAATGAATCCAGTAGAGATTATGATAATCATGCTAAGTCCCAGATGTATCTTAAAACAATGTCTTCTGTCTCCCATATTAAGATTTTTAGGGTAGTCTTTTTTGAACCAACTTAATTTATTCCACTTATTCTTTCTTTTCATAGAGCAACAAGAAAATTCTTTTTTTTCCACATGACAGCACTTCAAATAGTCCAGACACGATAGGGAAGTGGAATAGGCATAGTCATGTTTTGGAATTAATAGATACAGGCTCGCACTCATTTATGACTTTGACTCGGTGTCTTGATCAAATTTAATCTCTCTTGAGAGTCAAATTGTTTTATTAATATCTACCTTTTAAGTCTTGGGAGGATTAAATTATACATATAAGTTACTTAGAATGTACTCTAACGTATAATGACCTCTTGACATTTTCTCTTATTTGAAGAATGTGGTCACATCTTTTTAAGGATATGTTTCAAGTATAATATCTTTCATTCTTTTAATTCTTTCTTATGGAACATAATTTTTAGACCCCTTATCCTCTGAACTACACTCTATGCAAGAGCCAATCTCCTTCTGAAATGCCGGTACTGAAAATTTCGCTGTAGATATCAGATTTATGAACAGCACTGATATTCTAATGTCGTAGGATAGGGATGTGACCTAGATCACATCTAGGGCCTGCTGATTGTTGTTAAATAGAATTTTTTTCTTAATGGGTACCATGACTAGTTTGCCTCCTTTCTTGTTTTTCTTTGTAGCATTCTTCACCTATATTGAACTTGTACTAAATAAAATTTTTGTACTTTTTTACATCAACTCTTACCGAATAGTTTTTTTCCACAAACCACATATATTTAATTGATTTTGAACCTTAATATAAATATCCATTAAATATCATTTCACTTATTTGAGGCAAGCATTTCTGCTAGTTGAGATCATTTGGAATTCTAACTTCGTTTTGTCACTATAGTCTTCCGAACTGAATTTTAGTCAAGTTTGAAATGCTTGCCTGTTCACCTTCACCCAAAACCCTGATAGGAGCATTGAAGAGAAGAAGGTCAAGGGTAGGAAACTGTGTCATACTCTAGAGTCTATTCTGTCAACAGGAAACTCATTAATCATCATAAGTCCTTCTTCACTATCTGTAGTCAACAATGTTAAATGTTTGCCATTAAGTATAAAAATTACTCATGGATTTTGTACACTGTGTATTTGGCTCAGGAAATCCCCTTCTATTCCTAGTTCAGTAAATGCTTTTAATCAGGAATTGATGAAGAATTTTATTTAATTAATTTATTTTTTTGCATCTATTGACATTATGGTTTTTCCCTTTTAATTTGATATTGTAGTGGCCCTTCTCCCTGCCTCTTTTTTAAAAAAACATGTTATACATTGTTGGCATTAATTTGATAATATTGTACTTTGGTTTTTGCATTTATGTTTGTGAGGATGATTGGCCTGTTATTGTCATTGTCAAATTTTGTTGTCAAGCTTGTCAAATGATGAATTGAAAAGAATTTCCTAAAAATGTTCATGTAATTTTGAAATAATCTGTCCATGGGCTGCTTGGTAGAATTCACTTACAAAGCAATATGAATAAATTTGCAGAAAAATTTGTATATTTTCTTTTGCCAGAAAATAAATAATGGCACAATATTTGTTTGTTTTTATTTTTCCCAAACTTTTTTTTCAGAGACAGGATCTTGCTGTGTTGCCTGGGCTGGAGTGCAGTGGCACAAACATAGTTCACTGTGGTCTCAAACTCCTGGGCACAGGCCATTTTCTGCCTCAGCCTCCTGAGTAGCTGGTACTACAGGTGGGTGCCACCATGCCCAGCTATTTTAAAAAATTTTTTTTGTAAAGACAGGATCTCTTTCAAACTCCTGGCCTCAAGTGATCTTTCTGCCTTGGCCTCCCAGAGTTCTGGGATTACAGGCATGAGCCACCACACCTGGCCCTAGACTTATTACCTTGATAATTTAAAAACCTACAGAGGTTTGAGGAAATAGTACTTTAGAAGCCTGTATTTTATGATCCTTGCCTTTACCAATTATTGATGCTTTGCCATTTTTGCTTTCTTTCTTTTAAATATGCATATATATAAATTTACATATACATCTATGTACATCTTTTTATATGTTTAGTTTTGCTCAATCTTTATCAGACATTTCACCCATAAATACTTCAGAATGCATCTTCTAAGAATAAGGCCATATTTCTAAAAGACCACAATACTATTTTCAAGCTTAAGAAAATTTGTATTAACCCACATGTTATCTCATCCTATATACTCCATATTTAAATTTATGATTGTTTTAGAAAATGTTTTTCATATCTTTGTTTCATGGATTCAAGATTCAATCAGATTTCACACATTTTTTGTTATATTATTTAAACTTTTTAAATTTAGAACATTTCCTTTGATATTATTATTTTGGTTTCCTGATATTGATATTTTTCTAAAGTCTAGGACAATTTTCTTATATAATTTCCAATATTATCTACTGTCTAATGGTCAGATTCAATGTAAATATTTTAGCATAAATACCAAATAATAATATTGTGATTTTTCAGTGCATGATATCATTAAGCATACAGTATCAGATATATCCCTGTGGCTATTAGTATGTCCAGATACCTATTTCTCTGATATAGAAATACTAAGCATCATGAATCTGTAAAATTCCTCATCAAACTATCTAAGCATGTTTCATTTCTGAGAAAGAATATTATAGCTATGTACTATCTTTTCTTTTTAATGATCTTTTATTTGAATATTCTAACTTCCAATTTTATACTTCATTTAAAAATATCTGATAATATATGTACCTATAGTTTCAAATGCTATACTGTATACTTAAAAACTTTCTAAGAGGATGGATTTTATGCTAAGTGTTATAAAATAATACTAATAAATAAGAGGACAGGAAGAAAGTTTTAGAGGCAATGGAAATGTTTACTGCATGGATTATGGTGATGGTTTTACAGATGTATGCTTATCTCCAAACTCATCAAGTTGTAGGCATTAGATATGTTTAAAAGTATGAGTTTTCTTGGATTTTGAGAAGCGTTTGAGCATATATATCATCTTTCTTATTAATATACCTTTTAGGCTAAAAATGAAGACATTACAATACAAAATTGACTTTTCCCACATTGGCCTATTTTATTAATAGATAGATATTTGTCTGAGTGTTCCTTAATTGTGGGAGTAGTTGTATATGTAATCTTTTAATATAAATTAATGTTTTAACAACCAAAAAAAGGCCTTGGTTAATCACATGGTTGGTCTATACACACTGGATATCTGGAAAAAGGAAAATGTAAGTAATGAAAATGAGGAATTGAATGTACCAAAAACAAACTCTCAGTAGAGTTATCCTTCCTAATTTCCACACCCATATACTGACCTAATATATATCTCCATTTGATCATGCTAAAAAAAAAAAATCACAGATTTGAATGTCCCAAATTACTACCTCCTTTCTCCCCTTCCCCAGCTTATGTCCTCACTTTTCTTTGTTATACATAAAAGGAAAATAAATTGTACACATATCCTAACATTTGATTTTTTAAGATTTGGGACTCTGTAATGCAAAAGAATAAACCACAGTTGTCTGGCTTTTTACAATTTACAAAATAATTTGACGCCTATCATTTTTCTGAGAAAAATGTGGCTAGTCCAAGGTCACCCTGAGAGGTAAAAAAGCAAAATACTTGATGAAATATTACTAAATCAATTTCACCTCAGTGGCTTAAAAAACACATTCTTCCTAGCTAATTTCAAATTGTATTCCTACTATTCTATGTGTTTAAACTATTTAGCTCATTCTGCTGTATAAGTTTTATTTTACCAATTATTTTATAACAAGCCCTTAGAAGTGTCAAAATCATATCATAACTCTCCTCCTGTAATACTAAAAAAAGGATACTTTTCAAAATATATATTTGTTGAATAGGTAAGACTATTTAAAAAATTTGAAAATATCGATTAGCTACAATACATATAAGCATATTTAAAGTAGATATTCTTTGATGTCTAGATTCTATCCATTTTCATATTTCTAAGAGCCAGATGATTGGAATAATATTTTAAAACAATAAAATTCATATAGCACCCTTATGAGAATAGTGTGATGCTTACAATATAGCACAAAGAAAAATTAAAAACAAAAAGACTTTAGAACTGAAGGAAAAGAACACCCATGATGAACTTTCTGTAATAGTGCTAGAAATCCCTAGCTAAAAGCTAATTATAATATCATAACTGAGAATTATAGAATGAATGTTAATTATATAAAAAACATGGCAGAGAGTTTTGGATATGAAGAAAAAAGAAAGCTAATTTTTTTTCCCTATACTTTCCATGGGGCTCTAAATCTAACCAGATCGTGTGATGGAAATTTGTAAAAACATAAATGAAAGTAATGCAGTGAAATAAATTTAAACTGGAATTTGAAGTAATAAACACAAAGAAAGAAAAGATGGAAACATGATCCATATTTAGTTTATAAGTAATAGATATTTCTTTTGAATAGCAATACAGTTTAATCAAACATTTATAAATAAAACTTTAAATATTAACAGTCTACAAAAGAACATCTTATTCATTAGAATCTGTTTTTCTTATTAAAATGCATTCTTTGTAATATATTTATAGGCTAATTATTTTGCAGAGTACATGACATTATTGTCTTGTTGCAGTTATCAAATGTGTCAGCAATATATGAGTCACCTCCAGTGTTTCCTAAAAGCCTGTCTTTTGCTGAAAAACACAAATTTGACATCTATTCTGTAATTTTACTGAAGGTCGAAAGATGTAATAAGAAAGGAATCTGTCTGCAAGGAGATCCTTTTATTGTAAAGTAGCACTTTGAAAGGTCTTCAGATTCATTGAAATCTTGTGTTCAGTAATGCCAAATGGTTACGCCTAGTTTATAGTACTGTGTTAAATTTGGAAAGATAATGTTGTGTTTAAGCACCTAGGAATTCATCAGATAATGAGGATCAACATAAAGAGTAAATTGTGTCAAAAGTGTTTTGTAGATTTCTCATTTTTGTAAATGTAGCACTAAACTCAGGATTTGATCATTACTGAGGTTTAAGCTGGTTAGTCCCACGTGCCATCCATTCATTGGTGAACTTAAAAACTTGTTCAGATCACACTGATGGATAAAAATATTGTTTTGATGATGAGAAAAATTAAGTGAATTTCATTGGTGAGGAGAGTTAAGGGTGAGAGAATGGGAAGTGTTAGTTTAGTTCTACTGAACATTTTTAAGATGCCTTAATGAGGCCAAATTGAATATAAAAGTTATTTGAATTCAATTAAAAATGAGAATGAAGCAGAGTTCTGCAAGACTTTGTCATTTTGACTTTGATAATTGAAACGTTATACATAGAACTCAAAAAGAGTCCAGGAGGGAAAACTCAGTCAAATGTTTGGAATATAATTAAAATAAGAAAAACTTTAGAGAATTTGATTTATTTTGTATAAATAAAATATGATTGAGAAGTTTGGTGCACATAAATCCAAGCATATGATATGGTAATGATGAAAATGAATTTATAAAATTACGATAGTATTGGAAAAGTTAAAGGTTTA
Source organism: Avahi laniger (assembly GCA_963575035.1). Taxonomy (NCBI): domain Eukaryota; kingdom Metazoa; phylum Chordata; class Mammalia; order Primates; family Indriidae; genus Avahi; species Avahi laniger. The sequence goes on along the minus strand of CAUYSK010042178.1, from coordinate 39,449 downwards.
CTAGTACCACTAATGATTGTTTTATACCTCCAGAACAAATGTTACTTTCTTCTTGCTCTAAGTTACCACTGAAATCTAAAAATAATTGACATTTTTTTAGTTGATATCATTGTACATAGTAAGTTGGGCCCAAATCAATAGCTCTGTGTGAAGTCGTGAACTTTTCTGATTCCATATATCAATAATCTACTGATTCCCAGTCCAAAATTTTAAACATTTATCCATTTCTCCATCATTGTACTGTACCTTTTGATGGAATTTTCATTGATATGTTTTCAGTCATCTGCACAGATTCTTTTTCAAAGTTTTTAAAATTTATCAAATTGACAGCATGGCATGTTTTTATTGCATATTACATTACGTTTTGAAGTATATATATACGTCGTGGAATGGTTAAATATAGCTAATTAACAAAGCATTACTATGCAATTATCATTTTCATGGTAAGAGCATTAATATCTACTTTCTTTACATTTTTCAAGAATACAATATATCATCCTTAACTATAGTTACCTTGCTGTACAATAGGTCTCCCGAAATTTATTCCTCCTAACTGTAATTATGTATCCTTTAACCAATATTTCCCCCTTCCCTTCTACCTCCTAACCACCCCAGCCCCTGGGAACCACTGTTCTTCCTTACTCTTTCACAAGCTGCTCTAATATGCCTAAGAGTCATTGCTTTTTGGCATGTTTAATAACATTTGTCTTTGTCTAAGTTTTAGTATCAATCCTTACTCTTTTTTTGGCTTTCCATTTATATTTTTATAAAATAATAGAAATATTTAAAAAATTGGTATGTAGAAAGCATATGTCTATCCTATTGAAATTTTATTCAAACATAGGGATTTGTGTTGTATTTTATCACTACTCTTATACCATTATTATTCTTAGGACAAGAAGAGTATAAAATGCATTTGTATGAATGCTTGGCTTTCTCTCTCACCTTTTGTTTGTTTTTTCTATGTCCATATAGAGCCCCAGAGCACTCTCTGAAGTGTTAGGGAAAGTATATTGCACGGTGTCATAAGCACTTCAACATCTTCCTAAGTCACCAGCCTCTAGGTGGTTACTGGCAAGTGCTGTGTGCATGTGTCCAGCCACAGAACTTGTTTGCAAAGGGAGAGGACATTTCTTATCCTTTGAGGAGCAAGTGTGGTAATCCCCCAGTTGGCTTTTGAAACACTCTTGCCAATGGGAGCAAATTAGACACAGTAAGGGAACACTAAGAAATGAAATTTGTTGTGTGAGAGATTCACAATTCTGAAACATAATCAAATCCTTTTGTGTATAGACAAAATCAGAGAGAGCATACAACTCAGATTAATTTAAAGCTCTTGTTTTGTAATTCTGCTTTATAATAGGTCTTCAGTTTTTACTCCAAAAACATAATCCTATTTCAGTGACCACTGCATGTTAAATATTTTATGTTTTATGGAAAATGTGTGGTAAAAATTATTTTCATTCTTTCAATTAATTAAACATTTATTAAACTTATGGTCATGGTAAAATATTTTGCTGAGATTTGAGGGAATGAAAAAAGTAGAAGAGATGTAATTCCTGACCTGAATGAATATAGAAATGCTCTGAAAGGATTTAGATGGAGTATTTGTCAAGTGTACAGACAATATCACAGGTGATATTCAGGAGCCTAAATAATATTAATATAATTTGAAGTACTTATTATTCTCTAAATAACTTGAGACTAATTGATTTTAAAAGCACAGGTAAATAAATAACATATTACATTTGATATTAAACAACCCAATATACTTCTGTTCAAACAAAGTAATGTAGAACTTTATTACGTGTAATTAAAGGATCGTTTTCAGTATTGAAAAGCTGACATTCAGAAAATGATTAGGGTGCAATACAATAATAAATGTATAGGTTTTTTATATAATAGTAAATCGTATTATTGGCAGGGAAATTGAGTTATCTACTATGTATCTCTTTGCCTAACAAAAAACATGTAATAAAATACCAAACCAAAAAATATTAAATATTTATAGAGCTCAAATAAAGTCTGCTTAAGTTTCCAAATACATTTTCATAATAAATTTCCCATATTTTAATATATTTCAGAAATTAAAGTTTGAGAAACTAAATACATCACAACTAAAGAAAAATCAGAGTTTTGAAAGCAATAGAGGAAAAATATTACCTAATAGAAGCAACTTTACAGTTCTTGCATCTCGCTCAGCATCCTCCTGAAGCTTTTTCTCCAGTTCTTTTGACCTTTTGGCTGACTCCTTGCTCTCTGAACTAATTTTACTTCCCATCTTGTGGTTTTAGATATTCGTCAGTTTATTCGCTCAAAGTTTTCAAATAGAGAGCGCAGCTCTGGTTTGGACATAGGACGCAGGAACAGTGTTCTGCTGAAGTACCCGACAGCCCATTCCCTCAGCTGAGAGTCTGCTTTGACTAAGGGGATGCTTTCTCATCTGTCACCTGATCAAGGGGTAGAGCCATACAGCCCTGATGGAAGCTAAAGAGGAAATTCATTATGCTTTCAAATGAAATTGCCTCTTCTGGCACATCTTCAAAAACAGGCTTATCTGCCTTAAAGAGTAGCATAAAATACTGTGGAAAGTTGTCAAAATCTGTACATCGAAGATGATCTACAATGAGCAATTCAAATTGAATGTTTCTCACTAATAGGCAATCTCTATTATTGTGATTGGAAATTATTATTACTAATCAACAATGCTTACATCTTATCTTCAGATATTTGGCTCTTCAAATGCTTCATAATCACTCTTGTATCACAATCAAAATATTTATATTAAGCTATTCAAATGTTATGGTCTCCCAATGCTTACATTATTACTTAAAATTATTGGGCATCTCTTAGTGTCAGTGAACTAGAAAACATCTTATTTTAAACAATGGAAACAAGTACATATAGTTTTTATATTTATACATATTGCATTGCTACAAATATAGAATTCAACACACAATTTTCTTAAATTATTGATTTTAGTCTCATAGGCTCCATCTCTATAAACTGAACTTTTATTGACTGTGAAAAAGTCAATTAGTCAACACTAATTGAGGGCCCATTTAGTGTAGACACTGACCTGTATTCAATTTAGGCAGTACATTAACTCTTTAGGGCCATTAAGCAACTGTTGCTGTGCTGGAGGGACTTCTGTTGATTTGGTGCCAAGGGAATAAAAACCACTGTTCTTTGAAACAGCATGTAATTTGGCTTTTCCTGAAAAGTAAAAATAGTAATTACACCTAAATATGTTCCATTCCTTTCAACTACCCCAATGGATATCATATACTTCTTGGAAATCTGCAGTCTTGAGAGCAAAGATTATGTTGCATAATTTTTGATTTACATGAAATGTAAAGCACTCGGTAGGCTGTCATTCAATACTTTCCTTATAAACAGAGTTGGTTGCCTGTGGCAGCAGGTAAATCTTTCAATGTGCATTCTGAGATTTGTGAATGTGCTTAACCAGAAAATGCTAGAATTCATTCAGTCCATCAACCTATCAGTGCTCTTCTTCTTTTGGGATCATGTGCAAAGTTTGAACAGGTGGGTTTTTGCATATTCATATGACAAGAAAATAGGCTGCCAGATTAAATACATATTCCTACTTTGTTTACCTTTTCACATTAAAAATATTAGGCTGAAGATAACATAAACATAGTCAAAACTTCCTGGATTTCATTCCTCCAAAGCCATATTATGATAGTATAAAGAAGTGGAATGGCAGGTATGCAAGGATTTGTGCAAATCATGTGGTGTTGCTTTTACAATGCAAAGGGCCAAAGGAAGGAGATTTGCACAGCCTAATGCTGACTCATGAGCACAAAGTCCTCTCTGAAAGCAACACTTAGCACAATATTTAATCTCCTTTTGCCTATTGCTTTTATATAAAAACCAAATATGAATAGTACCCCTAATATACAGGATTCTTGCATATTCCATGGCAGCGGTTAACTAACAGGGTACCTCATATAATTTGCATGCAAGTATAAATATGTCCCATAGCTTTTTAACAGGGACATACCCTGGTGTTGAGAGGATATGTGTTTTACAAAAGCTTTCTAACTAGATTCCTAACTAAAGCTGACCAACTCTTTTAGGAGTACAGATGTACATTTTCTGCACTGTATAAATGAACTTCCACTTTTCTATTGTAACCAATTATATCAACTTTGTGAGATTATTATGTTATTTGTTATCAGTGATTAAAATATCCTTGAAATAAAATTCTAGTATGTCTGTGTTATAGAGAGGGAGACTGGGGAGAGGCAGAGAGAAAAGAAAGGCTTATTTCTCAGCCTTCTCCCGTGGGTGCCTGGGACACGTTACCTCTAGTGAGTTGGAATTGTTAATACAGCTATTATTTCATGCTGCTTCACTTAATGTTATAGCTTTCTGTACCTAAAGAATGATGAAAATCGAAATAGTAAATTCCACTGGAATGGTGATAAAGTCCTCCACAGTATGTCACACAGTACAAGCCATAGGAAATATTCAAAAATTATTTCTTGTTGACAAATTGATAAAGACCTGGAACCCTTTCCTTTCTTGTGCTGAGTGACAGTGAGATAAAATGGATAGAAGATGATAACAGAAAAAGGAAACTAAATTAAATGCTATGGGCATGAATTTTGTTTGTTCTCAAAAGCAAGAAACATAAAGCTATCCAAAGTGCTGACATCATGTTAGATATATACATATTAGCCAGCTAAGAGAGAGAAATTGTCCTGTATGTGCACACATGCACGCACAGACACACAAACCCAAGCACATGTACAAAAAACAAGAGTTTTTGTGCTTTTAGAATAATCATTGAAAATGACTTTTCAGAACTTTGAGGTTTTTTTTTTTTTTTTTTTGGCATTACAGCAAAATTGACTTAACATTGAATGCAGAGAGTGAACCCTTAAATTCCAAAAGTCACTGAAATACCACAATCCTGGATAATGTGAACAATTATTCTTTTGCTATTTTTGGTTAGGGTCTCTGTGGAATCTTCAGAAGGGGACATTAACCTTTAAAAAATTTGAGTAATCATTGTTATGAATTTATGATGAAACATATAGCTTGAGATGACATGCAATTATTTGCCACCTGTTTTAATAACCAGATTTCAACCTATATTTTAGGAGATGTCTCTTTTGCCAACATTGCTTGCATTTCTACAGTCATCAAGCTGTATTTCCCTTGCTGTTATGTATGGCTGACTTCAATATGTGAACTCAATGGCTCATTGAATAATAAATAAGTTATTAAATAACATACTAATTTCATAAATGGGATGACTGAACATTGCTGGTTACAACAGAAAAGTGGAAAGTTCATTTTATACACTATAGAAAATGTCAAAACTTCTTTGATAATTCAATTGTCAAAATAGACTTTTATCTGTAGAGTTTTTTATTTTGTTTCTTATCTTATAGGAGGTGTTGATTTCAGGCATTGAGTCCCTGGGAGGTTTGAGTCATAGCTGCCTTAGCAATTGCCTTTATCCCTGTGTAGTCTCATGAAATTTGAGACAAACCATCCATTCTTTGCTAATGGTACTCAAATGTGCACTTCTGGGAGCTCCAAGCATGATATTTCCTCCAGAGTTCATGCCTTTTGGGGCTTCCTGAGAGCAATCTTTTGATCTTGAGGAAATGAAGCAAAACTTGCTGTTTGAAGTTAGTACATTCAGATGGTGCAATAAATTTACATTGCCAGTGTTAAGCAGCTCTTATGTCTTAATAGGTAATACAAATATGTATTTTTATTCATTAGAGTTGATTTATACATTTACTTGGTCTACATACCCTCCTCGATGGATTAGGATATAATTATATATGATGATTATTAGATGGGAGTCACAATTGTTTCCCAGCGTACCTCTTCTAGTCCCAGTCTCTTTTAAGGTTTTTTTTATATGTCTCTCTTCAACACATTTTCATTCCTAACTGCTACAATCTTATTCCTCAGTAACTTCAGTCCTGATTTTTGAAACAGCCTCTTATTTAGGTTTCCTGATTCTAGTCTGCTCCCTATTCCAGTCCAACCTGTCTCTGATTGTGCCAAGAAAAATTCCCTCAAACCCAAGTTTTATTATCACTCTTTCCTTGCTGAAAAAACAAGTGGCTTCATATTTATTACTGCCACTGCCACATGCTCACTAACCAAGTTAGCACTACCCAACCATCTAAATACATTTTCCAGTATAGGCATATCTCACAGATATTGTGGGTTTGGCTCCAGAACACGGCAATAAAGTAGATATCACAATAAAGTTGAGTCACACAAATTTTGTGGTCTCCCAGAGCATATAAAAATTATGTTTACACTATATTGTAGTCTATTAAGTGTAGAATAGCATTTTGTCTAAAAGAGCAACATACACACCTTAATTAAAAATAGTTTATTGCTGAAAATGCTAAAGATCATCTCAATCATCAGTGAATTATAACAATTCTGCTGGTGGAGGGTCTTGCCTTGATATTGGTGGCTAGTGACTGATGAGGTTGGTGATTGCTGAATGCTGGGGTATCTGCACCAATTTCTTAAAATAAAGCAACAATGAGGTTTGCCACATTCACTCTTCCTTTCACGAAAGATTTCTCTGTAGCATGTGGTGCTGTTTTATAGCGTTTTACCCACAGCAGGACTTCTTTCAAAATTGGAGTCAGTCCTCTCAAACCCTGCCACTGTTTTGTCAGCTACATTTATGGAATATTCTAATTGTCTGTTGTCATGTCAACAAACAGTGCAGTGTTCTCAGCATCTTAACCAGAAGTACATTCCAGCCCAAGAAACTACTTTCTTTGCTCATCCATAAGAAGCAAATCCTCCTCCCTTAAAGTTTCTCATGATGTTACAGTAATACAGTCACTGCTTCAGGCTCCACTTCTAATTCTAGTTTCATTGCTGTTTCTACCACAACTGCAATTAACTTCCTCTGCTTAACTCTTGAACTCCTCAAAGTCATCCATGGGTGTTGAAATCACCTTCTTCCAAAATACTGTTAATGTTGATACTTCTACTTCCTCCCATGAAGGGAGGAATGTTCTTAATGGAATCTACAGTGGTGAATCCTTTTCAGAAGGTTTTCAATTTACTTTGCCCAGATTCATCACAGCACTATCTATGGCAGTTATTGCTTTATGAAATGTATTTCTCAAATGCTAAACTTTGAAAGTAGACATTAGTCCTTGACCCATGGACTGCAGAACAGATGTTTAGCAGGGATGAAAACAACATTAATTTCCTTGTACCTTTCTATCAGAGCTCTTGTATGACCAGGTGCATTGTCAATGCGCAGTAATACTTTGACAGGGATTTTTTTTTTTTTCCTGAGCAGTAGATCTCTATAGTGGGCTTAAAATATTCAGTAAACCATGCCGTTAGCACATGTGCTATTATCTAGGCTTTGGTTTTTCCATTTATAGAACATAGACAGAGTAGGTTTATCATAATTCTTAAGGGCCCTAGGATTTTCAGAATTATAAATAAATGAGCATTGATTTTCATGTAAAGTCACCAGATGCACTAGCCTCTAACAAGAGAATCAGCCTGTCTTTCGAAGCTTTGAAGCTAGACATTAACTTCTCCTCTATAGTTATGGAAGTCCCAGATGGCAACTTCTTTCAATATGACACTGTTTCATTTATATTGAACATTTTTTGTTTAGTGTAGCCACCTTCATCAGTTATCTTTTATCTTAGCTAAATCTTCTGGATAACGTGCTGCAGTTTCTAGATTAGCACTTACTGCTTCACGTTGTACTTTTAAATTATGAGAGAGATTCTTTCCTGATGAACCAGCCTCTACTAGCTCCGAACTTTTCTTCTTCAGCTTCCTCATATTTCTCAGTTTCATAGAATTGAAGAGAGTTAGGACCTTGTTCTGGATTAAGCTTTTTCTTAATGGAATGTTGGCTGGTTATCTTCTGTCTCAAACTTTCTCCATATCAGCAATAAGGCTATTTCACTTTCTTATCATTTGTGCGTTCTGAAGTAGCCCTTTTAATTTTTTTCAAGAACTTTTCCTTAGCATTCACAACTTGGCTAAGTGTTTGGCACAAGAGACACATATTTTGGCCAATCTTGGCTTTAAACATGCCTTCTTCACTAGGCTTAATATTGTTTCTAGCTTTTGATTTGAAGTGAGACAAGTGTGACTCTTCCTTTCACTTGAACACTTAGAGGTCATTCTAGGGTTATTAACTGACATAATTTCAATATTGTTGTGCCTCAGGGAATAGGAAGGCCCGAAGAGAAGGAGAGAGAGATGGGGGAACAGCTGGTCGGTAGAACAGCCAGAACATGCACAACGTTAGTTGATTAAATTTGCTGTCTTATGTGGGAGTGATTCATAGCATGCCGAAATGATTATAATAATAGCATCAAAGATCACTGATTATATCACCATAATATAAAACAATTATACAAAATTTAAAATATTGCAAGAATGATCAAAATGTGACACAAAGACACGAAGTGAGAACATGCTGTTGGAAAAATGGCACTGATAGACCTGATTGAGGTAGGGTTGTCACAAACCATCAATTTACGAAAAGTGCAATAAAATGAAATGTGCCTGTACTTTTTATAACATTCTCTATTTGAGCTGGGTTTTATCTCTTTCCCAGATTAGGAGTACCATCTTAGTTTTCACTCATGTTTTTTTTTCCTCATTTGGAATGTCTTGCTCCTTCACAATGACTTTTTTTCCGTAGTACCCATTTGTTAAGAAGGAACCTGATACATATGTGCTCCATAGTGCTTCACATCTTCCATCATTCACTGAGTGATTCTTTACCTCTCAAATTTCTAAGAGAAATCTTCTGTCGGTTGATTTGCCCTTCTTCATTAACTAGACAGCACACTTTCCAGTTACTGTGCCCTTTTAGTTCTTCTTTTTGTTTTTAAAGTTCTAAACCAGTAGCACATAGAAGCAAATTTTGTTTATTGACATAACTGGTGAATGGTGGGTGATCGATAGGTATATGATATTCAAGAACTCTTTGCTCTTTCTTGGAATTGCATGATTTTCCTTCCTACTTGATTTCAAATATGAAATATTAACTTTAGAATTGCAGGAATTTATTTATCTAATAATTAACCTCCTATTATGTGCCAGGCAAGGGAGTTTCCGCAATAAACAAAATGTACATGCACTCATAGAGCTTAAGTTCTAGTGTTTTTGTGGTGGTAGGAATTCACAGAGATGATAAACAGGATAAATATGTAAAGTATATAGAACTGTAGATGGTTATAAATGCAAAAAAAAAAAAAAGCCAAACAGAGAATAGAGATAAGGAGGATAGGGAATGGTGGTGGATTAGAATTTTAAGTAACATGTACAGGGAAGACCTCACTGAAAAGGTAATTATATTAGATCAGGTTCTCTAGAAAATGATTTTGATATGAAAGAAATGCATGCAGGAATTTTATTCACAAGTGTCCTTTAGAACACTTCATGTGGGTGAGTGGAAAACAATACTGCAGAGGGAGAAGTGGATTGCAACACAGTTGCAACAGAGAACTCAGCCAGTCCTGTGGGGAGCTCTGAAGCTGAGATGACCCTTCAGATTTATGCTAAAATGAGGTAAGAAGGCTGGCCTGTTGTTTCCCTTTTAAGAACCAGATATTGAATGTGTGTTTGCCCTAGAGAGAGGGCATTATTTTGGCTAAGTCTGATCTTTTTGGCTGAGGGTCATTTCTGATCAAGGACTAAGCTGTGACCTATCAGCCAATGGAATGATTTCTCTATCTTGAAGGAGAAGTCTGGGCAATGTACTAGAGTTTTCATTATAGTCCTCCCACCCTCTGTACCACGTGAATGGTAAGTAAGTTTAGTGCATTCACTCCATCTGGGCATGCACAAGGGTTCTAATCACATTTTTTTCTTTGGGAAACTTACAAGAAGTTTAGTGAAACAAACTACAGCCCCTGTCAGTGTTGCTGGTTTCAAAATTGCAACTGTTATTCATCATCTCCCTATTCTGCTTCTCCCTCTAGGTTTCCCTCATCTAGATTAGCACCCAGGTAACCGCCCTGCTATTGGGACTTTTACTTTTAAAATTGGGATAGTGCTGGTTAAACCAAACCAGTTTGCCTGTGACTATAGAGTTTCTCAGGATATGAGATTTTAGTGTTAAAACTGGAAAATTGGGATGAATTGATCATCTTGCTAACACTTATACTTGTGTAGTTGGCTTATCTGTTGAGGTGATGCAGACTTTTATCATGGAAAGTTCTAAGCCTCTAGTCATCGCACCCTTCTCAGGATACAGCTGCTGCCCTTGCTATTGACTATTAAAATTGAGCAGGCAAGTATCAACAAAAATACCACCAGATCTCCTGGATGCTGAGTGTATTATTGCCTGATTGAATTATTAACATGTAACAATGGTCACATCTGCTCCTGACAATTAGGGTCACTTGATCCCACCTGGTTGGTGACATTTTCCTTGTCTGCTGGTCTTTTGGCATAAAGAAACTGAAGTGATAAAAAGGCAGCAGAAGTATTTCCCTTTGGAAATAAGAACATCTAGTTCACACAGAGTCTAATGTTGTAGAAATAGGAAAGCAAAAATTCCCCAAGTGGGACATTGAGAAAGATGGTAAGTAAGGTTACGTCTACTCTCATCCTATAATTCTCAGATCCATATACTCTACCTTAGGGACACAAGAACTATATCACTTAAAAAAAAAATATTCAGGATGTATACTGTATCCTGAGAATGGCTTTTATCTGAAAGCTGACAAATTCTGGGTAGATTCCATGGTCATAGGTCCACTGCTATGCCTCCCGTTCTATAAATCGAGTCCATTGGTCCAACCTAGTCAAGGTCCTTACTGGGAAGGAGTGGGACCCTGATACTAAGAGGAGGGATGCCTGGATTAACACATCAAAAAGAAATATGACTCCTTATATTCCCCGGGACCCTCTGGGCTAGCAGAGTGTCATTCTTCTTTTTTAAAGGTTAGTAATCCCCCTTACAAGAAGACAGTGCTGAGGCCTTATAAGATAACATGCACCTTAATAGAATTTATATTCACTTCTTCTCCTGGACTAGCTATAATCTACCTACCATACCTAGCCAGGGAAGTTCTGGACCTGCTAATGGAAGAAAGAGAAGGAGCCATATACCAAAAGATGTGCAGAACCTAGCCAATATGTCATTGAAAATGTCAGAAAAGCATAAATGTGCATACATATGTATACACACATATACATATACATACACACACACACACACACACACACACACACACACACATATATAAATGAATGGATTCTAAGAGTGCTGGATCAGATTTACTCCACCTATGCATTGTGTCTCACTAGTATCCCATCTCAGGTCACTGTTAGTGCAAATTTTAAAAATTATGCTGCTACCACAATCCAGGACTATCAATAATACACCTACCACTAGTAACAGGGATCCTAATTGCCCAGCTGGCTGGAGGAGGGTAGGGGATGGGTAATCTAGTTTCAATATCCCATTTTAGACTCTGCTTTCTAGGACCATTCCTGGTGTTATATCCCTTAGACTAGGTTTCTTGGAAACAGAATCTGAGATAGAGATTTGCATGAAGAGAGGGAATGAGGAGATATACCATAGGCAGATGTACCTATATGGAATGAAGGAGACAGGAGTAGGCAGCAGGAAATGTTGAACTACAATGAAGTTGCAAGAGAGGCCTCAGCTGATTCTATAGGGAATCTGTAGCTGGAAGGATTCTTCAGAGTCAGAACTCAGAAGGAGAATGAACCTTCGTACTCCCGAGTAATCCAAGCCATTGGGTGTGGACTGTCCTCAGGTAGGGGTTATAACCCTGGCGAGGGGAGCTCCTTTTGATGAAGACCAATTCCTAGAGATGGCCTCAGATGTCAAAACTTCCTGGAAGAATGATTGTCTTAATCATTAAAGGAGTTCTCAGTGGTACAGCAGAATGTTCACTTTAGTAATATTTGGGATAAGATAATAAAGAGACAAGTAAATGGAAAACACATCTGGAAAAGACAAATCTGAGCAAAGGGAATAGAAAGTGCAAAGGCTGCAAGGCAGACACTTGCTTTGCATATCTGAAGAAATGCAAGGGAACCAGGGTGGCTGGGCAGAGTATGGTGTGGGGAAAGTACTAGATGAGGAAAGTGAAGAGTGAGTGGAGAAGGAAGTAGGCTGTCCAGATTGTTGAGGGCCTCTTAGATTAAGTTAGGGCTTTAGCTTACACTCTGTGAGAGACTGAAAAACATTGCAGTGTTTCGAGCAATGTAGTAGACTGATACCACCAAAATGTTAACAGGAGCATTCTGGATGACATGTTGAAAATATACTGAAGATATCTAGGGCAAAAGCAGAAAAATGTTGCTGCAATCCAGGTGAAAGCAACATGATTTAGGATAGATTATCACAATGGTAACAAATGGTCAGATTTTGGATACATTTTACAAGTAGAACTGACAGGATTTGCTGAAGACTCTGATGTTGGATTTGAAAGAAAGAGAGGAGCATGAGTAATTGTAAGAATGAAGGTATATATTGAGATGGGAGGAGGCTGGCCATCAGCAGGATGGTGGAATAGGGCTTGCCAGTGCTCATCTCTCCGCAGAATCAATGTGAACAATTATCTATGGATGAAAGAGTTAAGTGCTAAGAAAACCAGATGAGAGATCACAGCACTTGTGTATAGTACAGAAATAATAAAGGACACATAGTTTTACGTAACCTACTGCCATCCCTCCCGTAATCCCAGGCAGCACAGCATGGAAAGATACCCTCTCCATAGGGTGAAGGAGAGGAAAGTGACCTCTGACCCAAAAATTGTCCCATCCCAGTAAATCCTCCGTAGCCCTAGACTCCAGACTGGTACTTGTGGACTCAGCCTCAGGGCCTACCCTTACCACTAGGCCTACCCCAGTGGCCCCAGACTCCAGACTACCCCCAGCACAAAATAAACACCTGAAGTCTTAGTCATAGCCTGTGTATTTTGGCTCCAAGCTTGCCTAGAATCAGATCAGCCCCTGTTGCTCCAGGCTCTAGGTTCACTCCAGGTTCCAAATCAGGACAAAGTGAGGTCAGCTTACATAGCCCTAGGCTTCTGTCCTGCCCTAGAACCAGGTTGAAACTTTTGGCTTCCAAGTCCACCTAATGCCAGGCTGGTCCCTGTGGCCCCACCCTCCAGTATTATACCCAGGGTCTAGCCCTAATTCTGTAGATTTAGGGTCTAGGCCTGTCCCAGTAGATACCAGCATTGAGCTGTCCCTCACGAACCCAGGATCTAGGACTGTCCCTGTGTAGCCAGGTTTCAGGCTGACCCCACAACCCCAGAGCCAGGTCAGCCCTCATGAAACTTGGCCAGTACATATACACCCAGTTTCAGGCTAGTCTCCACATATCTGGCTCTGGACTGGTCCCCATAACCTCAGGCTCCAGGCCAGGCCCCTGGCTCTAGGAAGCAGGCCAACACTCATAATTTCAGACCCCATATTGGTTCCCATAGGCCCAGGCTCCAGTGGACCCAATGTCTAGGTCTGCTCCAGCAGACTCAGGATCTGGCCCACTTTAGTAAACCCCACTGCCATGCCAGCCTCCACAGACTAAACTTCCAGGACCATCCTTGAAGACCCAGGACCCAGGAAAGCCCCTGTCAACCCAGGATGCAGGTCTACGCCTAAAGACTCAGACTCCAGGCCTGTCCCAACACGAGGCCAGCACTTGTGGATTCAGGCCCAGTGTTCCTCAGAGTGTCAAGTCAGCCCCTCTGAACTCAGGCCTTAAGCTGGCCCCCACAGAGCCAGTTGCAAGGCCCACCCTCCTGCTGATCCAGTCACTAGGCTAGCCTGCTTGAAAACTCCAGCAGCAAGCCTGCCACAGGTGTGCACTATGCAGCTTTCCCAGAATCTCTGGGTGGGCTCACTGGTGAAAAGCTTTCCCAGAGAAAGTCAGTCTACAAAGACTGAAAAAGTCCCTATTCTTCAAATGTACAGATACAAATTCAAAACCATAATAATCAAGATAAATCAGAGAAACATATCACAGCCAAAGGAACAAAATAAGCAACAGTAACCAACCCTAAAGAAGTAGAGATTTATTGACTGCCTGAAAAAGAATTCAAAATAATTGAGATGGGAAAGACTGTGGAGCAAACAGATTTTAAGGAGGAAAACTGCTATGGTTTGAATATGTCCCCGAAAACTTTGTTCGTTGGAAAATTAATCACTCTACTCTCTTAAAGAGTTTAATGGATTAGTGAGGGCTCTGACCTCATGAATAGAGTAATGTCACTATCACAGGAGTGCGTTTGTTATAAAAGCAAGCTCTCTCTGGCTCTCTTACTCTTGCTCTCTTGCACGTGAGGTTCTCCTCCATGTTATGATGCAGCAAGAAGGCCCTCATGAGATGCCAGTACTATACTCTTGGACTTTACAGTCTCCAGAACTCTGAGCTAAATAAAATTTTGCCTTCACAGATTACCCAATCTCTGGTATTCTGTTATAGCAACAGAGAACAGACTAAGAAAGTCAAGAGCTCAAGTTTGAATATCATATCTTTGAAATAAGTATTAGACAGCCAAATTTAGTGTTCAAGTTGGTCATCCCATATATGAGTCTAGATTCCAGAATCATGGCTACAATATAATTTGGAAGTCATCAGCAATTGATGGCCTTTAAAGCTATAAAAATAGATAAGATATTCAAGGGAATATGTGAAGATAGAAAATAGAAATCTAAGGACTATGTCCAAGTTAACCTAAAGGAACTTGAGCAGTTGCTTCTAAGGTGGAAGAAAAAAAGTCAGGAGAATATATTGACCTCCTGGAAACCAAATGAAGAAAGTATTTTAAGAGGTGGGAGTGACTCACTCTGCTAAATACTGCTGATTAGTCAATTAAAAGAATATTAAAAATTAATCCTTGAATCCAGCCAGGCCTATATTTAACATTTTCAAGGCCAGAGTATCATTTGAGGCACATGCACCACATGTCTAAATATCTTCATTTTCAATCAAGCTAACAAACATGTTTTTGCTCTTACTTAAAAAATAAACTTCACAATGCTGTGAAAGGCCATGTTGAAACTTAGCACCATTTTATTTTTAGAATTCTATACTTAAATATGAAACTGCAAAGATAAGGTTCTCATTTATCTCCCAGAGGAATTTCCAAAATCAGATGTTTGTGGAGGTATTAACAGAGCTTGGATAGAGCTTGCCTGTGTAAGAGTTCTGTCATGGCAGAGCACAGAATTGACAGTGGGAGGAGAAGGGGGATCTCTGGCTAGTATTTGAGCTGAAACGTTGATTTTTTCCTCCTCTCAGTGATCCTGGTCCTGAGGTCTTCAGATTGGAACTGGACTCTACACCATTGGCTCTCTTTGGCTCTCAGGCCTTTGAACCACACCACTGGCTTTTTTGGGTCTGCAGCTTGCAGACAGATCATGGGACTCTTCAGTCTCCCTAATTGCATGAATCAATAACTTACAATAAATCTCTTTAATAATTTATTGCAATTTATTTAAATTATTTATATATCTAGTTTATCACCCATACTAATTGGTAAACTGTAGATTTTGGAGCCAGAGAAATCGGAATTGTAATCCTGGTTTCATCATTACTTACAAGTGGCTAAATGAATGTTCATTATGTGGTTCAGATGTGTTCCCTCCAAAATTCAGGTGTAAATGTGATAGTATTAAGAGTTCTGGTCTTCAACAGGTGATTAGGCCATCAGAGCTCCTTCCTTGTAAATTGGATTCAGGCCCTTATAAAAGAGGCTTCATGCACTATTCACCTGTTTGTCCTTCTACCTTCCACCATATGAGGACACATTTTCTCTCCTCTGGAGGATGCAGCCCTCACCAAACAACCAATTCTGCTGGCACCTTGATCTTGGACTTCTTAGCCTTCAGAGCTGTGAGAAAATAAATTTCTGTTATTTATAATTTACCTAGTCTTCGGTATTTTGTTATAGCAGCACAAACAGATTAATGCACTCCATAAGCCATTTATGTTTTATCCTTTAATTAATTTCCTTAGGTAATTATATGGACAGAATATTGTTAGGAGACATAGTCCACACTTTTCGCTGGGTATATTTGAACTGTAGAACAAGCATATTTGCCAAAGAGTAATATTAAGAATTTCAGTTACTGGTTATTATATGGGGAAATGGATGCTCTTAAAATGTCTGGTGGAAATCTAAATTGAGACAAAATATTTGGTAAATTTAGTCTGTCAATTAATATTAAGAATCTAGCCTAAAGAAACAAAAATACTGATGTATAAGTGTATCTTTTTTGCCAGGGTTGCCATAACAAAATACCACGAACTGGGTGGTTTAAACAACAGAAATTTATTTTCTCGCAGTTCTGGAGGCTGGAATTCCAAGATCGAGGTGTTGGCAGGTTTAGTTTCTTCTGAAGCGTCTGTCCATGGCTTGAGAATAGTTGCTCTTTGCTATGTCCTTAGATGGCCTTTCCTCTGTGCACATCCCTGATGTCTCTCTGTGTGTCTAAATATCCTCTTTTCTATAAGGGTACCAGTCAGATTGGATTAGGCCCACCCAGCCTAACAGCCTCATTTTAACTTAATTATCTCTTTAAAGGCCTTATCTCCAAACAGAGTCACCTTCAGAGGGATGGGAGGTTATAGTCTGAGCATGTTAATTTTGGGGGACACAATTCAGATCATAACAATAAAGTACAAGATCATTTTTTTTTTTTTTCGAGACAGAGTCTCACTTTGTTGCCCAGGCTAGAGTGAGTGCTGTGGTGTCAGCCTAGCTCACAGCAACCTCAGACTCCTGGGCTCAAGCAATCCTACTGCCTCAGCCTCCCAAGTAGCTGGGACTACAGGCATGTGCCACCATGCCTGGCTAATTTTTTTTTTTTCTATATATTTTTAGCTGTCCAATTAATTTCTTTCTATTTTTGGTAGAGAC
This sequence comes from Avahi laniger, assembly GCA_963575035.1. Lineage (NCBI taxonomy): Eukaryota > Metazoa > Chordata > Mammalia > Primates > Indriidae > Avahi > Avahi laniger. The sequence goes on along the minus strand of CAUYSK010042178.1, from coordinate 22,527 downwards.
GGGGTCTTGCTCTTGCTCAGGCTGGTCTTGAACTCCTGAGCTCAAACAATCCGCCCGCCTGGACCTCCCAGAGTGCTAGGATTACAGGCATGAGCCACCGCGCCCGGCCTACAAGATCATTTTTGAAACAATTTCAAGTTAGAAACAACTTGAATAACCATGGTATAAATGAATTAATTATGATATATTTATACTATAGAATCATAATGCAGCTATTAAAAATAAAGATTTAGATCTATAGTGATCAACCTGGAAGGCTGTCTGTCTTATATTGTTAAATGAAAACAGCAAGTTGTAGGGAAATATAAATAGTGTGATCCTATTGTTGTAAATGACTAACAAAACATAGCTCTTTTACATATGCATATTTGTCTGTGTATGTTTGTATGATAATGGAAAATGTTGGGGAAAATACGCATCAGATTAATATTCTTTACCAGGAATGAGGATGGTGAAGGGAGAGGGAGAATAGAGGAATATGAGTGTGGGGTAATATTAGCAGCTTTTTATTAATGTAGCTTTGAATAGTTTTACTTGATAAAGAAAGATTTGTTTATTATTGTCTTTGAAAATTGTAATAAAAAGTAATAAAAAAATTAATCACTGGAACATACTATATGTTACTTGCACTTTAGTCAGAACTATGCAATTAACCTTCTGCAACGACAGAAATGTTGTGTCCACATTGTCCTATGCAGTATCCGCTAGCTACATGTGGCTACTGAGCACTTAAAAGGTGGCTATTGCAACTGAGGAAATAGATTTTAAATTTTATTTAATTTTAATTATTTTGGACTTAAATAGCCACGGGTATCATCTAGTGGCTTTTCAACATTATGTGTTGAGCGTGCCTACAGACACTGAGATTTCCTGAATAATCTTCGTCTGCAGAATCCATTCATCCTGCCACATGCAAGCCCTTGCTGTGACTACTGCTACAAGATTCAACTTCCTCCTTAACCTAAACATTACAAAATTTCACTGCATGTAACAACTTTGGCCCATTTTCTATGACTCATACTACATGAGTCCTAATCTAGCTTTTCCTTTTTCCTCATATGACCCCAAACATATGAAAGCTTATAATAAATCACAAAGCTATTACTCTCCTGATATCAATTCACATTCCAATGTTTTCATTCGTCTTGTTATTTCCATTTTCTATCTATTTCTGGTCAGAGAGTCCTTACCAGCTTCTTGAAAGTAACAGGAAGAAAAATTAATCTGTTTCAATAACTGCATTTTTCTCTCCCTTTTTTGTATTGACTAATCATTTCATATCTCCATTGAACTATCCTTTCTCCTGTAAATCCTCAGATGCCTTTTCTTCCTATTCAGCACTACCTACATACCTACTGAAATTTTGAACTACAGTCATACTAGAGAATGATGCTCTTGAGGAATGTATAGTTAGGGTATTAATACAAGTACACATGGAAAGAGAACTGTGTTATAAGAAGTTTTGGTAAATATCAAGTGAATTGTACACACATAAACATGCATGTATGCACACGTGCACACAAGATTCAAAGAATTTAGAGGAGAGAGCTATTACTTTTCTGTGGATATCATGAAATGTTATATGAAGAATTTATGACCTTAATTTGGCTTTGAATTATAGGTAAAATTTTGAATAGATAAAAGAATAGGCATTCAGAACATAGTTAAGAATACTAGAAACTCATGGGATTTGTAGGCTGTACATCAGGCAGACATACCGTTCTCTTGACAGTCTTGGTAGTTATGTAACCTTGCGTAAATTTCATGATATAAATAAACTTATTTTCTTCCCTTGTAAAATGAGAGACTCACAAAGCTCTTTTGAAGATCAGAAATAATGTCTATAAAACTCCTAGGACAGTGCCTGGAAGATCAACATAGATCAAAACAGCATTTATGACTTTTCCAGATGAAGATGTTCTGTGATTTGAAGGCAGAAATTTCTACAGACACAGGTGAAATTGAGAGAGAGTGCAGTGAGTTACCATGAACAGATCAGTTTGATTTGAGAATTGTGTATATAAGGGAACAATAGGAGTCAAATAAATATAGAAAAATAGATTCAAATAGGATTGTGAAGGGCATTGAATTCCAAGGTAAGGAGGTATGCTATAGGTTGGAAGCAGCCAATATTTTTGAGTGAGGTAGTGACCAAGCAAAACAGCATTTTAAGAACAGGAATGTACTAGTGCCATGTCAGATGGATTGATTGAAAGGGGACTAGAAATAAGAGATTCAAGCCAGAATCCTAGTATGGCATTAAAATATTACAAAATAAGGATGAGAATTAGAGCACTGAATGTGGGAAAGTGATTTTAAAATAATGGAAAAATATCAGAAAAAATAATAGATGCTTGATGGGAGAAGGAACACGGAATGAAAAATTGGTGCAGTGAAAGGAACATCTTTTTTGGAGTCAGCAAGTCTTGGGTTCAAATTCTGTCTTCCCTGGATTTGTGACTTCAATCATATACTCAGTCTCCCTAAGCCTCTGCTCATCTGTAAAATAAAATGATACCAGTGAATTTGCTATGGGATTGTAATATGATCAAGTGGTAAGGTTTTTTTTTTTTTTTTCATTTCAGAATTGGGATAACATTAGCATAAATGAAGAAGATCATGGGTAAAGGAAAACAGATTCGAAATAGAAAATAATAAGACTAACATTTTATTTGTTTGATTTGATATAACAGTAGTATCTCCATCAGGAAATGTAAAACAGACATTTGAAAACTTATGACTAGTATTCAGGGGAGAAACTATTATTTTATTTTTAAAATGGAAGATATTTTAGAAGTAAGAAGAGAAAATTAAGGGCTAGGATGACACCAAATTGTGAGGTTTATAAAAATATGCAACCCTTCATCTCTAAGTTCAGAGCAAGAAGAACTTTATTTAGATCATGGTTTAATAGGTTTCTTGGCTAGCTGTCCTCACCTCTTGCATTCATTCTCCATAACATGGCTAAATATATATTCCTAAGCCCCATTCAGAAACCTCCACTGATTCTGCAGGTTTGATACTCTTACCTCTCTGCTGTATGGCTCCACTACACCCTTCTAGTCCCAAACTGCACCACATTTCTGCACATTTTTTGCTGTTCCAGGCAAGATCTTTCGGGACTTTTCAATGTTTGTCAAAATAAACCATTATCATAAACGTCATACATCTCCAGGATTTCAGGGTGTATTCATTTTAAAATTGAAAATTTGTGCTATGTAAAACGGAGCATTTCTTTGAGGTAAGCACAGGCCTGGCAGCCGAGCTATTAGATTTATATCATGTTATGTGTTGCCTCAATTTGGGTCAGATACAAAATGAGTAAGAATCAGATTGACTTTCCTCTGTCTTAGCTTCAACAAATATTGCAAACCCAACCTTTTCTCATTATGGAAAATGACACATCATTGGAAGAATGTAGAAAAAGTCTTTATTGTCCTACATGGTGTTCGCTGAGAACGGACAGACAATATTACTGTATAATCAGTGGCTTAATTTTATTCTATTAATACCTGGAACCAGCCCCTTTACAGAGAGGATTACCCTAATGTGAACTGAGTGAAATCATTTGCACCACCCTACCTCCCTTTTGAGAGTTTAATCTCTTCTCCTCTCTCTTGGTACATTCTTCTGTAAAAGCTCAGAGGCCTCCCAAGACGTCTCATTTTCCAAACAGCATACTTCACTGAAACCCTCCCACTCAACAGAACACCGTAATTTTGATGTATTTTACCTCCTGAAGATGACATTAACAAGGCTCTCTTAGTAAGCAATATGAGATAATGGAAAGTGAAGTTCAGCATGCTGAGCTAGTCTTCTTATCTAAAAGTAAAAACATTAAAATCTATCTATTGTCACAAGTGGGTGCTCTAATAGATGAGAGAATATTAGCAAATTATCTAGCATGTGGCAATTGTTCAAAAATGATAATCTTCCCTGTCCTGTGCCAAAAAGAGTTGTTCTTATAGCACTCACCTAGATAATCAGTGATGATTGTATCTCCTACACAATTCTTTATCTTGACTGGCCTAATGACATACTTCCTAGAAGATTCCACACGTATCCTGTTGGGAGCACATGCTGGGCTGAGATGTTGGGCTGAGCCACCCAGGGTTGAAGGGCTTACCCCCCTATTTGCTAGAATGCTGCTACCTAATATCCAAGATCTGTCAGTTCTTTCCAGAAACTTCCCTCAGCTGAAGGATCACATACTTCCCGGGGGAGTAGTCTACATCTAATAACTGGTGTTTGAAATTGGGGTAAATCTGAAGACCCATCCCAACTTCAGAGCTCCCTGTGAGCTTGTTATTGTTTCACTGCAGCTCAATTTGCCCCTCTGATTAATCCTTCTATTTACTTTCACTTCCCCCCAGATGTTGACTCTGAGAGCACTCCCTGATAATCTTCCTTCACACCAGTCTGTTTCAGAGTCAGCTTACCAGGAAACCACAGCAGTAAAATGCTCCAAGCCAAGTATGTTCAAAGCAGACTGCAGCCACCACCTCCTCTTCCAGCAAACCTGTTCTGCACACTGCATTTTACGAGCTGACCGGTGCTCTTTGACTCAGTTAATTGCCCAAGGCAGCCTACTCACTCTCACTTCATTACACATCCAAGGAAACACAGAGTCTTGCCACTTTTAACTCAGCAATTTTTCTCTGACCTATGATACTTTTCCATTCATATTTCCACTGCTTTTGTTCAGACACTATTTTTCCCCTGCCTATTATAAAAAGGCATAAGAAACACATGTTTTTCTTATGGTTCCTCTTCAACATATTTAAAATATCTTATTATAGATTCACGTAGACTAACAGTGATTTCTCTAGAGCTCACGTGGACACACTTGTGATTTACAATCATTTAGAGGACAGGAGAGTCTTAGATTGTTTGTTCAAAGGATCACCATTTCCTCCACACACACAAAACGGTAGGTATTGAGAAATGTAAACTTTTAAATAAGCTTAGATAGATTTAGCAAGGAATGTTGTATTACCAGAAACCAGAGTCATTGGAGTTGTTATTATTCTTTCCGCTTGGTAGTCAATGAGCTGAAGATCACTTCCTAAAACTAGATCTTGCTAGGAATTGGAGCAGAAGGCCATGAGGACTTAGAAGCACATGAAGGTTGTGGAAAGGAGGACACCAAATGGGAGCAATTGGGCAGAATAAATAAACTGGCGTCACCATTGACGACAGTGAATTTCCAGTTCACTGAGGAGTGGCCTTTCTATAGCTCATATGCTCTTGAAATGAATTGACCTTCTTCATTATCATCACTCGTATCATCATCTTCCTTCACTTATGACACCTTTCAGTGTCCTTTGAGAACAATACACCCATGGTTTTGCCTGCACTAACAGTTTTTCCAAGTAAGTCACAGGTGAGAAATAACAGAAGTTAACTGCACATGTTCAGACATATATTACCTGCCTCTGGGGAAGAAGTCTCGCGTGAGCATATGAATCACCCCCCCACCTCGACTGCCCCCCGCTCATTCACTCAGGCTGCCAGACAGAGAACTTGCTTGACTTGGTTGCTCAATTCAGCAGGCAGAGGTTTGCCTTACTGTAGTGCTCAGGGTCCTGCGTGATTCAGCTCTTGCTAAACTGCAGCTTCTTTTCTTGTCACCATCCCAGCTTCAGTTTCCTGTGTGGTTGTCCGTGACCTTGTTACACTTTTCCGTAAGAATTTTATCGTGATACTTATGGGAAATTCTAACACCACACTCCCAATCTAGTCACACTGAGCATCTTAGCCCCCACAGATATGGTATTTTTTCTCTGGACTCCAGGATTTTACACCATTGCTCCCTCTATTGTATATCCTTACTGCCTTAAACTGCCCCAATATGGACAACTCCTTCTAATTTTTCAAGTGTCAACTTTGATGTTTTATCCTCTTAAAATCAAAAGAAAAAAACTTTTCTAATACCCTAGACTTGGCCAAATACTCTGCTATGTTCTCCCCATGACTCTAGCTTATCTTGCTAATAGTATTCACCACTACATAAAATTGAGTGATATAATTTTGAACTCTTCAAATTCAGACTCCAAAACAACTAGGGAAGATGCTAAATATTATTCACCATTATAGTCAGGATCTTGACATAGCACCTGACATATGGCAAGCATTCAAATTTTTTTGAACGAATGAGTAATTTCTGTGTTGAAATAAGTATTCTTTTGGCTATCTTGAAAAAAGCCAAATTGTTGATTTGAATGTGGTTAGACATAGTTCTAAGATATGGACTTTTTTTGGAATTCTTTCTCTTGAATTTATAATAGAATTGTAGGGCCCTGCATCTGTCAAAGTAGAACAAGTCATATTTGCATTAACAAACAATGCCAAAATTCAGTGTCTTGAAATATCAATGATTTATTTCTTGCTCACTGCTATAGTATGAATATTTGCATCGCTCTGAAAGTTATGTGTTGAAACCTAATCCCTAATGTGAGGCTATTTGGAGTTGGGACTTTGAGAGGTGTTTAGGTCATAAGGGCAGAACCAGGGGGATTCCTGTCCCTTTTACTATAGCAAGAAGGCCCTGACTATGAGGAAGTGATCTTACCAGACACTGAATCTGCCAATGCCTTGATCTTGGACTCCCCAACTTCCAGAACTGTAAAAAATAAATGTTGTTTATAAAACAACCAATTTATGGCATTTCGTTATAGCAACCAGAATGGTCTAAGGCATCACACTACATGTGAATAAAATTACATGGAGAGAATATTCATAGAATGAAAACAGAATTCTGAAAATAGAGTTTTCAAAACATTTAACAAATAAAATAAGAAAATTACATGATGATAATAATTTATATAAGTTTCTGTTGCACCAAAATGCATTTATGTATACCTACGTGAACAAAATTAAAGTTAACAACTGAGTATTTAAGAATATTTATATATTTAAGCTATTGCCATGAATGAAATTTATCTAGGAAAGTGAGTCACTTGTCTTTGAATTATATGACTATTTTCTCTAAAGGAATGATTTTTTACTTTTTAAAATTTCCAATAATCATGTTGAATAAACAAATATGAAAGGTTTTCTTTTTATGTATATGAATTACTCAAAATGGAAAACTTTCTCATAGTAGACTCCGATGACAGTTTGCAAATTATTTGCAACTTCCTATATTTCTTTCAGGTTTTACATTTTAGATTAATCCTAATCAAATTTTAAGACCTTATTATTTTTGTGTTTTCTTGAAATACTTAATTATTAGCAGTTATTTCAGATATTTAGGGAATTGTTGTTTTCCTTACTGCTGCGCTAGTGCTAGTATTCTTTGTCTTATTTCTCACAAGTGGAAAGGAATGTCTTTCAGAATTTTATTTTTTAATGCTTTTTACTATTGATAATGCAGATTATGGTATTTTGTTAAATGGTGATATATATTACCTCCTACTATTATCCAGTTGTTTTCCAGCTTATACCACTGACTTTCTCCTTCTAAAGGCAATATTCTCAAGACAGGACCGACTCTGCTAGTGAGTGGAATAGGCAGATTGATAAATGTCTGACATAATTTTTGTGGTTTCAAATTTCTTCACAAACCAGTCCCTGTGTCTCACATTCTCATATTGGCAGCATTTGTTAAAGGTAGTTATTTTAGCACTTTTATAAAGTTAACTCAATAAACAAATTTGTTTATTTGAGTTCTCTATGTTGCTTCTCTGTTTTTACATTTCATTTCTCAGAATTTTAAAGAACAAATTGTTAAGCTATTTTAAAACTGTAAAGAAAAAGGAAGAGAGAGGCTTCAGTCAAGGGAGAAACTATTAGCACAGCTCAATTCAATCACTCTCTTTCTCATTCCATAAGATTACTACTCAAGGAGAGATGAGAAAGGGTCAAGGAAAGCTGTCCTTCCCATGACTTGGAAATATATCCTCTCTTCTGTGAAGGGTGGGAGGATGTGTTTTTATATCTATATATCTATATCTCCTTATATATATATACTCAATCCTCATTTCATTCACTTATTTCAAAATCTCCAATAATTCATTTCTTTAATTATGATGAAAGGTAAATGGTAGTGGAAGTCATTCAATTCTATTAAAATTATTGCCATACTGCTTGGGCAAAACTATATGTGCCTGAATTGACCTGAGGACCTCCTGAGTAGAGTGATTCCATTTTGTTTTTAAATTTTCATAGTACTTGGCACATCAAGGCATTCAGTAAATATTGGAGTAATGGATGAATGTATGAATTGATGAGTATACTTTCAAACATCATTTAAATATTAAAGTGATTTCTGGAAGAAAAATATAGAAAATCTATCTTTTGAGTGGTCTTAAAGAAGATGTAAAATTAATTTTCCAGTGAGCAGATGATTCAAAATATTCAAGTAAACTCACAAAATTGCTGTAATAAATAAAGTAGTAATTAATAAAAATAAATAATAAGCAATAAAAATTAATAATAAGTTTTAAAAATGTAATAGTTACATTTTAAAATGTAGGCCAAGAATCCCTTTGTGAGAGACACAAGGTACTCCATAAATGAACTACCTTTATAAAAATGTGATTTCCAAGGTCCTTTTGATAAGTCGTGATGTACCAACTATAAAGGACAGATAATCTGCTGGCAATTCCACCAAGCAAACCACATCCATATCAATCCAAGTAGGCAATGGTTGGGACACCAAATATCTCATGTGGGCAGATTAATCACACTGTTTATGGAAAGCTCTTGGGTATGGAGGTTAAGTTGGAAGGGAGTCTTCTTATTTGAAGGGGCATCACAGTTGCTTCAGAATCCTATGACCAATTAATTTTCTACCTTGAATCTGAATCCACCTTAGATCTGTCATATTATTTAATTTGCTTTTACTCCTTTGTCCAGTTCCTTCCTTAACATGACTGTATCTAGTCTTAATTGTCCTGGATTCATCAACTCGGAGGCCCGTAAACACTGTTGAAATTATCTTTATAAACAATGCAAACAATATTTATGAACATGCTCTTTAGCCTGTTTTCAAGAGCAAAAAAACATGTACCATGCAATCTGGTATCAGATATATCTTAGAAAAATATGAAGGGATCACACGAAAGACAATATTTAATTAAACTTTCAGAATTCTGTTCAGGATATCAAAGGATTCCAAAGCCTTAAGTTAATTTATCTTCAATATTAATCATGTACTTATATGCATTGTTGTAAACAGATGAGAATGAAAATGTTTCCATTTTTGCTATCATTTACTATACTATTCCATAAGTAATTTTGAAATTTTTGCAAAGGAATTTTAAGTTGTTCATTTATATCCTTTTTAATAGTCCTTAAAATAAACTTTCTTGCATTTTATTCTCTTATTAGGCAATAGAAGTGCAGAGGAGAATTCTTGGGCATTATTGGACTGATAAGAATCTCTAAAAGAATTTTTTTTCCTTGACCAAGTCTGCAATTTGCCTATAGCCTAATTTCTCTAAGGCTTTAGCTTATTGACTCATCTTGATAACCAGCCAAAAGGAAATTCAGGGCAGGCCCAAAGTGAAAAGTCACAGTCAGTGTTTTCTTCACTTCTGGGAACGCCTTTCTGGGTACCAAGTTATTCTTGATTTGTTTTAGCTAAAAGTCCCACTTAGGAAAATTTATAGAGTGGAAAATTTAGAGGTTTGGGGTTTTGAATTTTTTGATACCCATTTTGTCTTTACAAGGCTCTCGTTGCTGTTAGAAACTTCCCTTTCCTTACCTCCTCCTCTCTCCCACTGGATTCTGATAATCTTCCTCCTCAGCTTCTGCAAGAACAAACTGTGGAAATCAGGGAACTTAACTCGAAGATCCTTCTGAGCAGGAAACATGTTTTATTAATCTTTTCGATGTTTGTCTCCCCTAGAGTCCTTGAGGCAGAGCCTTAACACGTATCTATTAACTATCTGACTGCCTTACTAACTTAATGTCCATGTCAATGAGAAAACGAATGAATGAATAATCATTGCTACTGTTACAGATAATTTCCTACATTGCTTCCCACCTTATTCTTTCAAGTTATTTTAGGAGGACAGTCATTATAATTAGATATTCATTTATTCTTCATTGTATTTTCCATTTTTAAAAATAATTCTTAATATTATTTTGGTTTAGTCTTTAAAATACTTGTTAGTTTAAATGCCTTAAGTTTAAGATTAAATAAATAAAATAGTGTACCCTTATAAATATTTAAAACCAATATTGTTTTCCTTTTCTTTTTTTTTTCTCCTTTTCTTTGTGTTTTGAAAATATTAGGCCCAAAGAAAGCACAATTTGTTCAAGTGAAGGAGGTATTTTTCTCCAGGAACAAATAGAATCCACTTTCTTATGATTCCTTATCTGTCCCTATGAGGCTTTCAGGAAGCAACACCCAGTACCTGTTATCCTTAAAGAAAATTGAGCAATGCTTTATTTTGCTTTCTGTCTCATAACAGTTCTACAAATTCTATGATAATAAGAAGGAATGAAAGAAGGGATAATATGTATCTCAGAAGTACAAACTGAAAAAAAAAATGAAACCTGGAGGCATTATGTTAAGCGAAATTAGCTAGGCACAGACAGACAAATAGGACATGATCTCACTCACATACAGAATCTAAAAAAGTTGAAATCATATAAGCAGAGGGTAAAATGGTGGTTACTAGGGCCTGGGATCCTTGAGGGGAGTTGAAAAGATGTTGGTCAAAGGATACAAAAGTCCAGTTAGATAGGAGTAATAAACTCAAGAGGTTTGTTGTACAATATGGTTACTACAGCTAATAACAATGTGTTGAATCTTGAAAAATGCTAAGAAAGTCATGCAAAGTATTCTCACCACAAAACTCATAACCATGTGAGGTATCACATATGTTAAGTAGCTAGATTTAGTCATTCCACAATATATATATACCTAAAAGCATGTTGGACATAATGAATTCAAAGCCCTTTATATCAGATCACGGCTTCTGTGTCCAACACTATCTCCTCATCAATCCCTCTCGCTTTCCTCCAGTTTCAAGCATACATTATGCATCCTTAAATCTCCTTGTCTTTGCCATCTCTATCTGAAATGTTGCACCATTTTGTCACATTAATACTTATAAGGCCTTTCTTCGTAGATTTATTTAATTATTTATTGTCTGTCTCCCCCACTAGCTAGTAAAATCCCCAGTGGTAGGGCCATTCATTGGCATTTATCAAGATCGTGGTACCTTTTTCTGGTAAATAGAATGTAATCGATAAATATTTTTAATATCCATAATTGAATGACACGTGTCTACTTTCCTATAATGTGAAGCCAAATAATCTAAATATGTAACAGATAATGCACAGTCCATGCAGAGGAACTGTAGAGGGTGGATTTATTGTTCTCCTGGGGTGAGGGGTAGTTTTAGGAAAAGCTTAACTGAATTGGTGACAAGTTAGAGTTGAATTTATGATTGAAGACTGGGGATTTTGTCCATAGGCAAGTACTGACTGAGATTCTTAGTTTTAATTCTCTTTGTCTCTCTCTCTCCGTCTTACTCTCAAAATGGAGTGTGTGATAAATGTCTTTATTTCATTAACTTTTCAATTGTTATAGTTTGTTACCATCTACACCTTATTATTCAAGAGCTCAATTTTATCTCAATTGATAGTTTGATCTTTTTTACATTTTTCTTTATTACAACTAGTGTACTGGCATGACTGTTCTCCTTCATAGTGAATTTCTATTAGATTTCCATAATTCTCTTGGAATTTGTGCTCAGTATAAAAGGGAGTTGTCTTTTGGAAGCATCCCAGAACCTTTGACCTATAATTTACAACATTTACTTAATGACACAAAAGACAACAAACAAAAGAACATTTTTGAATGACTCTAGAGACTTTCCCCATTAAATCTAATTTTAGATTGTTTCAGTTCCTGCTATTGGAGGTCTTGGAAGCTGCAGTTCACACAGTGCTATCAATTTTAAGGAGAAGGCAGTGGGAACATATGGGACCCAAGTTCTGTTTTTCATATTCTCCATATTAACCTCTCCCTTTAAAATTTAATCAGCATGAGAGGAAATAAACATTTTTTGTCTTCATTGTACAATGGGAGTGATATCCTCTTCCATTTCCCCAATGATAGATTTCAGATAGATTAAATTTTGTCTTTAACTGTAAAATTTAAATCAGGTTGACTCCTAAGAGCAGCTTGGGAAATATTTTTACCAAGCAGAGGAAAGCTGTTTCTAAGACAGAGCCAAAAAAGCCAAGCATTACTCTAAGACTAATCATAGGATTTACCAATTCAACTTTGGAGTAAAATAGCTTGCATCAAAGAACTATTTGACATTTCACCTGCAATTTAACCCAGAGGGGAAAAATAGTTATGAGAGGAAGACTTAGGATTCATAGAGCTTTATATTGCTATCAAAAACTGAGAATTGTGCTTCAGAATGTTTTCTGAATAATTATGAAGATGTAAAATTAGAAAGAAATAAACAGAATTATTAGAAACTCATTGCTTTTTCTGAGCCATTTCTGCTGCTTCATGGAAAAAAAAAAAGAAAAAAGTACTTACGAAAATCCATAGTTCTGAAGAATTTTACCCATTTTTGGGGGAGTTTGTTAAAAAAGAAACATCAAAAATCATTAAATACCAATTGTTCCATCCTGAATATGTGTGAAAAATGGAATTGTCTAGACAGATATTTACTCCTTATATTGTTCATGCTTAATGGTTCTACATTTTAATTGACATCAGAATTAAAAACAAAAGCTTTGTACTTTAACATTAGAGGAGAAAAATATTCTAATTCTAAAAGAAGGAAGTTTTACCTTTCAGTGATTCTATTCTTTTAATGAGTAATTGAGTCTCTCTTTCTCTCTCTTTTTTCTTTTTTCAAGGAAGACTTGACAAATTTATATCAATTTCTAATTCAATAAGTCTTAAGGTGGACATTATTATTGTTTTTCCTTTATTATTTGTTGAGACATTTCCAATATTTTTGTCGTTGGCTGCATTCTCTTTCCAGATAGCTTCAGCAATTAGATCACTTCATCATTTAAAGTACTTTTTTTCCCTCCACAATATACAATACATGGGTACTAATTTAAGTAGCAATTGTTCTTATTTAGTGAGCTCCACTTGTATGTGAAGGAATGTGCTAAGAAATTTGCATATGCCTCCTTCGACTTATAATGGTATTTACCTCCTTGTTTTGTTGTGTGAAGTAAAGAGCTGGTGTATTAAAACACTTTGAACAGTGGCCACTGGCCACATAGTAATCTCTAGACATTAACTAGTACTTAATATAATACATTAATATATTACTTAATAGAATTGTTCTATAAGGTAGGTAATTTTTTAACATTTAAATATTGAGGAAATTGAAGATTAAGAGTTTTAATTAACTTGTTCAATTTCACAAAGTAAGTAGAAAAGCCAAAATCAGAATTCATGTCTCTCTTACTCCAAAGCCCAAGTTTAAAATCTGCCTCTCCTATTGCTCCAATGTTCCTCAACCCACACTGTGCCTCCTGACAGATACAACATGAAATGTGATGGAAGCACAGCACCTTAACTCACATGCAAGGTTATGTGCGTGCTGCTGACAGGAGAAGCACTTGCCTGGATTACACTTTACACTTGGGACCTTTCATTCTATTTTGTGTTTAATGGAGGCTACTCTTCTTTTCAAGTCCCATTTCTGTTTTAGGTTTGTTGCTTTCTGCCTTTCCTGCTTTAATCTCCCCACTATTGTGTCTTTCATCTGCAAGGTTAGAGCAGGGAGGTTATTCTTTTAAAGTAAAGCTATCCAGTCTTTCACAGTGAAAACCAAAAGGTGTTCCCCAACAAATTCTCAGTAGTCAGTAGACATGCCATGATACTTGCTTCATTTCATCTCAAAACTCTTTCTTACTTTTAGTTTGCAATTTTAAGAGAGGTTAGGAATATTTCAAATGGGTCTTAGAAGATTAAGATAGACTTCCGTAAGCTACTGGATAAATTTAGGTTGAAGAAATGAGACACCAAAGCATTTTTAGTGAATCTGGAGCTTAGAACTAAACAACACATGATTCCTGTGATGAGAAAAGGGTCATCCTTCCACAAAACGGCTAATGGAAAAGTGTTTCATTTCATTTCTTGATACATCATATGAACTTTATAAAAGTAAAACAAGACAGAAAGGAGTAACTTGTAGGCAAAAAATCTACAAATCAGGAAAAAAAATTTGAGAAAATCTCTTTTGAGCACTAATTTTCATTTTTGATAGAATAGAAAATACCTGCTTATCTAAGTTGAGAGATCTTTCTGCCTCTTTAATTAACAAGTTGTAAACATGTAATTACTGGGATAAAAATCAAGAGGAAAAGTCACCCTGCTACTTCCTGCCTTTCAAACAGGAATATAGGCAGACTTTCTGTTCTCTTCCTGTTCACTCAGAATTAGCCTCCATCCCACTGGCCCAGAGATAACCTTTTGTGATAATAAGTTTCTCCAGTGAGAATAAATTAATACTTTCTCCTGCAGAGACCAAGTTGCTATAGAAATAGGGGCTCCTTGTATTGATATTTCTCACGATACTACTCTAAAATGATTACTTTGAATAGTTCAATGTTTTAAATGTGGTAAGCAAGCTATCAGCACATATAACTTTTATGTAATATATAATACATGTAGAAATCAGTATGGTTCTATAATATAGTAAGGTACCTCTTTCTTGCTTTTGCCAGCTCTGTGCCACAAATCCTTGAATGAATTCATCAGATCAAGTTGACACAACGTGACTAACCTAGGAATAATTGAAGAAGTCAATTATTTGTTCAGGATGACTGAACACTTAGTTTGAAATAAGAGACATATAGAATTAACTTAGGAATATTTTTCATTCATACCAAAATACCATGAAGAAAGTTATAATTCAACTTTCAGGTGCTCATCTCTCAGGAATAACTTTTATTTATAAGACAAAATATATACTTCTATAACTTAGTAAGTCATCTAAACATTTCTTTTCCTATGCATCCACATCTCTTCTGTTCAGCCAGTTTCATCTTCAGTGAACGCTTTTTATTTTGTTTGTTTATCACCTTCAATTCTCCAGGAATGACTCAAGAGTCCTATGACATGCACATATTTAAACATGTGATCAGTGTGGCTATTGAATTTTGGGGGTAAATGAATGCTGATTTCACGTGACTGAAAGCTCAGATTCAAGACTCGAGAGATACTTCTTGGACATAAAAAGTACTTTAGTAGGGAGTAATAATAAGCATCAATGTTTTTTCATTTCTCTAGAAAATTGTCAATAATTTATGGAAAATTTTCATTTTCCTTTCCAAATTTTTTACTAGTTTCTCATGCTGGAAAATATTTTCTTATGTTGTTTTATTTTTGCTTTTGCCATTATTTATGATTATTTTTATTTATCTTCACTAATTCTTTACGATGCCTATTCTACTCATAGACAATGTGTGCTAGATAAGTATCTCTTTTTAAAATTCAATTAAATATGCAAGTTTTTAGAGTTTATTATCTGAAGGTCTTTTTTTGGCATGTTGTTTATATTGTTTACATAGATTAATGAGGAATGTACTAATCCCATCCCATGTAGTACTTACAATCTAGTAAGCAGAAATCAGTACGTATACACCAACTGGCTAATAATGCAAGCCAAAAACTAGAACGGGAAAAGTGAGTCGCATCCAATTTGCCATGTGGAAAAAAAAAAAAAAAAGCAGCAGAAGAAAGAAAGATTTTCACCTTGGGAAGTTATTTTCTCCTTAAGGAAAAAATTGTATTTCTTTAAAAATATATTTAATGTTTATTATTAAAATTTGACAAATAATAAATCAGAAAGTAGAGTGAACCACACATACCCAACCCCTCATATTTAGCTATTATTAACATTTTGCCATAATTGCTTTGAAAAACTGCATTTTGGTGGTAAAAAAGGGGTGGACATTCAGTTAAAAGCAACTTTATAAGGAAAAACATCAGGATAAAGTCATGCAGGGACTGTGAAGGAACAAGGCATTTAGGAGAATAGGGGACAAAATGGAAACCAAGGTTATTTTATAGCTGGTATCTGATCATATAAACACCAAGCTCAAGAATGTGTGTACATAAAGGAATGGTGGGGATAGAAGGAATCTAACTTATTTCATGTGAAACATTATGCAGCATCCTCCTCTCAGCTATTTTATTTCAAATAAGATGTTTTGGACCTTTTCTTTTTTTTTCCTTTTTTAAAATTTTAATAGATTTAGGGTACAAATTGAATTCTGTTACATGTATATACTGTATAGTGGTGGAGACTGGGCTTTTGGTGTACCCATTACCCAAGTAGTGTACATTGTACCCCCTAGGTACTTTTTCATTTCTAAGTCCTCCTACTCTCCAATATCTTCAATGTCCATTATACCACTCTGTGTATCTTTATGAAGCCTTTGTTTTGCTTCCATTTACAAGTGAGAACATGTGGCATTTTTTTTCTGTTCCTGAGATACTTCACTTAGGATAATCATCTGCAGTTCAATCTAAGTTGCTGCAAAATGCATTATTTCCTTCTTCTCATTGCCGAGTAGTATCCATGGAATACATACATACACACACACACACACACACACACACACACACACACCCCACATTTTCTTAACTCACTCATCAGTTGATGAACACTTAGTTTGATTCCATATCTTTGTGATTGTGAATTGTGCTGCAATAAATATATGAGTGCAGTTTTCATTTGGATATAATGATTTCTTTTCCTGTGGGTGGATACTCAGTAGTGGAATTGTAAGATTGAATGGTACGTCTATTTTTAGTTCTGTGAAAAGAACTGAATCCGTACTGATCTCCACAGAGATTTACTAATTTACATTCCCACCAACAGTGTATAAGTGTTCTCTTTACATTGCATCTGTGCCAGCATTTATTGTTTCGTGACTTTTTAGTAATGGCCATTCTAATTGAAGTAAGGTGGTATCTCATTGTGGTCTTAATTTGCATTTTTCAGATGCTTAGTGATGTTGAGCTTCTCATATATATATATTCATTGGCCATTTTCTTATGAAAAATGCCTGTTCATGTCATTTGCCCACTTTTTAATAGGATTGTTTGTTTTTTTTTCTTGCTGAGTTGTTTGAATTCCTTGTAAATTATGGATATTTGTCCTTTGTCGGACATACAGTGTGCAAATATTTTCTCCCATTCTGTAGATTGTCTATTTAACTATTTTATTATTTCTTTTGCTGTGCAGAAAGTTTTTACTTTAAGTCCCATTCTTCTATTTTGGTTTTTATTGCATTTGCTTTTGGAATGTTAGTCACAAATTCTTTGGCCAAATCAATTTCCAGAAGAGTTTTTCCTAGTTTTTCTTCCAATATTTTTATAGTTTCAGGTCATAAAACTTAAGTCTTTAATCCACCTTGAATTAATTTTTGTATATGGTGAGAGATAGGGATCCTGTTTCATTTTTCTGCATATAATATTCAATTTTCCCAGCACTCATTTATTGAATGGTGTGTCCTTTACTCTGTTTTGTCTGCTGTGTTAAAAATTAGTTGGTTTTAAGCATATGGCTTTATTTCTGAGGTCTCCATTGTGTTCCATTAATCTACGTGTCAACTTTTATGCTACTATCATGCTGGTTTGGTTACTATTACCTTGTTGTATAATCTGAAGTCAGATAATGGGATGCTTCTAGTTTTGTTCTTTTTTCTTAGGATTGCTTTGGCTATTCAAGCTCTTTTTTAGTTCCATACAAATTGGAAATGGTATTGATTTTTAAAATTTTGTAAGACTTTTTTTGTGGCCTACAATATGATCTATCTTGGAGAATGTTCCATGTGCTGATGAAAACAATGTATATTCTGTATTTGTTGGGTAGAATGTTCTATAAATATCTGTTAGGTCCATTTGGTCTAAAGTCCAATTTAAGTACAGTGTTTGTTGAATTTCTGTCTCAATGATTATTATTTTGTTGCTATCTATTTCTTTAGGTCTATTAATATTTGTTTTGTAAATATGAGTGCTCCAATGTTGAGTGCCTATATATTTAGGATATTATTTCTTCTTGCTGAATTGCTCCCTTTATCATTATACAATGATCTTGTCATACTGTTTTTGATTTAAAATTTGTTTTATCTAAGTATAGCTACTCCTGCTTACTTCTAGTTTCCATTTGCATGGAATATCTCTTTCCTTCCCTTTACTTTCAGTCTATATATGTCTTTACAGGTAAGGTGGATCTCTAGTAGTGCTACATAGTTGAATCATTTTAAAAAACCCATTCTGTCAATTTATATCTCTTAAAAGGGGCATTTAATCCATTTACATTCAAGGTTAATGCTGATATGTGAGACTTTGTTCTTGTCAAAATGTTAATTGATTTCTAGTCATTTTATAAATTCTTTCTTTCTTTCTCTTTTTGTCTTTGTGGTTTGCTGGATTTCAGTCATGTTATCATTTAATTTCTTTCTCTTCCTCCTTTATGTGATTGTTTTATTAGACTTTTCAGTTTTATATATTTGTGTGTTTTTGTGATGATGAATATTGACCTTCCATTTCTATGTTTAAGACATATTTGAGCATTTCTTGTAGGGCTAGCCTACTGGCGATGAATTCTCTGCATTTGCTTATCTGGGAAGCACTTTGTTTCTCCTTCTTTTATGAAACTTATTCTGGCAGAATATATCATACAACTGTTTGCTGATAGTTTTTTTTTTTTCTCTCATCCATTTGAAAATGACATCCTCTTCTCTTCTGGCCTGTAAGGTTTCTCCTGAGAGGTCCACTGTTCATCCGATAAGGTTTCTTTTGTAGATGACTGGATGCTTTAATCTTGTT
The DNA here is from genome assembly GCA_963575035.1 of Avahi laniger. Classification (NCBI taxonomy): domain Eukaryota; kingdom Metazoa; phylum Chordata; class Mammalia; order Primates; family Indriidae; genus Avahi; species Avahi laniger. The sequence continues at coordinate 3,740 of CAUYSK010042178.1, read as the reverse complement.
AATTTCAAAATTCTTTCTTTCACCTTGAATTTAATCATTCTGATTATAATATGTTGTGTTGAAATTCTTTTTCCAGTGTATTTGCCTGGGGATCTTTGGGCCCCTTGTATTGGGATGTCTAACTCTCTTTTTAGTCTGGAGAAGTTAACTATTTCCTTAAATGGGTTTTCTAAATTTTTTGATTGCTCTTTCCCCTCATAAATACTGATAAATTGTAAGTTCAGTTGCTTTGCATAGTCCCAGATGTCTTGAAGGCTTTGCTTGTTCTTTTTTATTCTTTTTTATTTAATTTTTTCTGATTAGATCATTTTAAAAGACCTGTCTTCAAGTTCTGAGATTCTTTCTTCTGCTTGGTCTAGTGCAGGGGCGGGGAACCTTTTCATGGTGGAATGCCACATTAATTTAGCTATAATCAAATAAGACCTCATTCAAGAAACTTCAATTAGATATACTTAATGTACGCTATTTTGTAAAAATCTAACTAGTATGTACTTAATTTCAGAAAATGAAAGATATTTGTTAATTTTAAAGTTAACTAACTTTTTGATGACTTTGTTATGTCTGCTTTTTGTTGGAAAGCATTTGAATATTTGGTTGCAGTATAGAGGTCTGTAATTTCAGTTGATCCTCTAGATGGGTATCAGTGATTTATGACCTAAAGGGCAACTTGATTTGGGTTATGTAGGAGAACGTAGATTCACAGCAATAAGTGGTTGAAAAGCAAGGAAGCATTTTCGGGCATATTGCCAAAGGCGTGTGTATTCTACTGCATTTTCCCTTATTTCGATTGGATCTTTCTTAGCATCAAACAATGACTTTAAAATGTTTTCTACTGAGAGCTCAATCTACTCGATTTGTAGTTCTTTAGATACCTTGGTGATGGTGATATCAACTAGGGGAGGCTGAAACGCTAATTTCAGTGGCATGATGTCATGATTCGCAAAGTCAGTGAACCTTTCATTGCATTCTCCAATAACAGCTGCATATTCCTCAAATTATTAGCATATGTCATCCTGCTCATCAGTGACATTGCTAACTGGGGAAAATGTTTATCTGAAATTTCCTTTTGAAAAAGAAGTGTCTTGAAAAAAGATAGCTTATTTTTTGAAATGCTTGGATTTTTGCCACATATCATATATAGACTTAGTTTTACCTTGCAAAGAAATGTTCAAATCATTTTGAATTGATGTGATATCACACAGAAATGCTGCATTTCTATAGAAATCTTCTTTCAATAATTCATATTGCTGATTCTGTTCTTCATAAAATTTAACTATCTGTTCTCACAGAGATAAAAGTTTGGCTAACATCTGTCCCTGTGAGAGCCAGTGCACCTTAGAATGATATGGTGAATCCATACTGAATACCTCATTGTTTAACATGTTATGAAACTGATGATTCCGTGTTGCATTTGCATGAATATAATTAGCTATACTTATAACTTGCTGCAAAGCATCACTTGAAATAGTAGCTATATCACAGAGATTTTGTTGATGCAAGATACAATGAAAAGAAATGAGAACATCCGGATTGGTTGATACTTTTTTTAAATCTGTGCAATAAAGCCTTCATGTTTTCCTGTCATGGAAGGTGCATGGTCTGTACATATACTCACTAAATTTACCAAATTCAGTTTAACTTCATGACATTTATCTTAAAAGTTGTTGAAGACACCTATTCCCCATGTTCTGTTCACAAGAATGCCCAAAGTGAGTAACTTTGTAGCAAAGAAAATCTTCTGTTATGTGAAGTATAAAATGTGGGCTGAGTAAGCAGTATCATTTGATTCATCCAAAGCAATTGAATAATATGTATTTTCCTTTTTAAGTATTGCATGAATAAGTATTGTTCTGTTTAAGTATTGTTCTGTTAAGTTCAAGGCTAATTTATGCTGCTGATCAGTTATGGTTCTCTTTGAAAGAGGCAATTAATTGTTCGTACTTTGAAATGTTATCACAGATCTAAGTATCCTACAACTTTGACAATGCACTTCTTTCACAATTTCTACATCACTGAACGGCTTCCCTTTTTTCCTGAGTATATAAGCTATTTTATAAGTTGCTTCAGTGGCATTATTTGCAGGTCTTATTGCTGCTTGAAAGAATTGTCTTTGCTTTTGCTTTTTATCTTTTAATTTCTGCAATACAACCTTTAGCACCTCTTCCTTTAATTTAAAATATTTGTGGTCCTCATGAGTGTTATACTGCTGAGGAGCATTGAATTTCTTTAATGTTAATATTGCAGTATCACAAAGCAAGAAAAGCATCTTACCTTTAGCAGAAACAAATAATATTGCAATTCCCAATCCTCATTAAAAATTTTTTCTTCCTTCAGCATTCTCTTGGTCTTCTTTGACATTATGGGCTGTTAAGCAGACAGAATTAAAAAATACTGTCTTACCGTGCAACTATTCACAAAGTCCACTTCAAACAAAACACTGCACCTTTGTCAAAAGCTGATAACAGACTGACATAGTCGACCCCATAAACTCTTGCCAACCGGTCTCATGTGGGGTTGGCACTAGTCAGGTGGGGGAAGTTAGAACTAAACCATGAGCATAGCAGCCATCAATTTAGCCCTGATGGCTTACTAATATTTTAATTGTGCCAGTCAATCTGGGAATATTATGTCATTGAATGTTATTTTATTCTTTGGTATTTTCAATACGTTCATTTTAAAAATAAAATAAAAATATAAAAGATGAACAAAAATGCATTAATAACACTAAAAGGATTTGTTCTGTAAAATTTGGATTCAGTCAAAAGGCTGCACTTAAGGACCTAGAAGACCACACGTGGCCTTAACGCTGCAGGTTTCCCAACCCTGGTCTAGTCTATTCTTGGAGCTTTAGAATATGTTTTGTATTTACTTCAATGAATCTTTCAGCTCCGGAATTTCTGGTTGGTTTTTATTTATAATATCTATCTCCTTGGTAAATTTCTCATTCATACCCTGAATTGATTTTCTGATTTCTTTGTATCGGTTTTCAGATTTCCCTTGTACTTCGTTGGGCTTCCTTAGAGTCAATATTTGGAATTCTTTATCTGGCATTATGAGGAATTCTTTTTGATTTGGATATGTTGGTGGACAATTGTTGTGGTACTTTTGTAGTGTCATATTTCCTGCTTTTTTATGTTTCCTGTGTCTTTCTGTTGATCTGCATATCTGATACAGCAGTCTCTTGTTCCAACTTTTTGAAATTGCTTTTGAAGGGGAGAATTTTTTCCCTGAGATATATATGTATATATATCTTGTTGATTGAGTAGGACACTTTGGATTTGATTTTGGGGGCCTACAGTAGTGTGATCTTTGTATAATCTCTTAGGCAGTATAGAGTCAGTGGTATCTATGATCCTCGGTGGCTTAGGGAACAGTTGTTAGTTGATGCTGTGGGGAAGTTTTTCTAGGGACTTCCTAGGGACTAGTCCCCATGGTGGAAGCAGTGCATTGCATATTCCTGATTTTAGGCCACAGAGCAGCTTACTTTGGTAGTAGGGTTAGTGTGCCCTGGGGGCCAATTCTTGGGTCTTCAGGTACCTATCTCAGAAGCTAGTAATTGGAGCAGAAGGCCGGGTGTGTGGGGGGTGTTCTCAGGCTCCTGAGCAGCTGGTGTGATGTGGAACATGGCAGCAGTGGTGGTTGAGCTACCCACTAGGACCCAAGTGGTCCATGTTGGTGTTACTGGTAGCTGCAATGGATTGGGCACACTAGTCCTCAGCCCTACAGCTGCCTGTAACACA